>VDFB02048406.1:0-11364 GCA_007258455.2 Sequoia sempervirens
CAACCCTCTCCATCCTACCCCCTCTCCCTTTCTTAGGTCTCTCTCTCTCAATCCTCTCCCTCCTACCCCCTCTCCCTTTGTTAGGTCTCTCTCTCTCAACCCTCTCCCTCCTACCGCCTCCCCCTCTGTTAGGTCTCTCTATCTCCCTCTCTCAACACTCTCCATCCTACCCCCTGTTAGAACTCTAAAATTCTAAATAATTTCACAAGATTTTCATATCCCTAAGTTTCCATTCGAGTCCTCACTGTATGATCAAGGCCTCTCATAATAATATTTTGCTCACATTTTTCCCATTTTCATCCCATAAAATCCATCTAGGTCTTAATATTTCACATAATAGTCCATATCGGCATGAGATTATCAAGGTCTCCCTGACCCTTAATGCATTTTTGTTTATATACTTCTGTCGTTGCCTATCGGCAAGACCTCAGGGATGTCACATCGATTGAAATTCATACACAGGTGCCTATCGGCATGACATTTTCATTGTCTCGGTGACTCAAAAGGATTATTTTTGGCCAGACAAAGACTTCGGGGTGAGGTCTTACTGATTGCATTATGTCTCAGTGACTAGCACATAGAGCGATGCATCGGCAAGAGTTATGTCTTCGGTATGTGGTCTCACCGAATGGATCTTGTCTCACTGACCATGTGCACGAGCATTATTTTCGGCTAGACAAGTGGTTATCAGCATGAGGTCTTGGCGAGATCTTATTGTCTCACTGACCACTGAGAAGGATATATATCTCAGTGAGAAAATTTTGCATCGGGTTAAGGTTATACAGTCTTACCAACTCGAATGTCATGCCGATATGTTGTTTCATTGGTGAGAAAGCTTATATGTCTCAGCGATAGGAATCCTCACACCGATTGAATCTTTTTTTGTTTTGTCGGTGAGACCCAATGCATTCGCCAAGACCTTTCTCCAATGAAAAACTTCTCACCTGTAAGCCCCTTCTATCGCCGGTCGGTAAGACATGAATCGTTCAGCAACACCACATACCAAAGACATAACTCCTGGCGATACATCATTCAAAGATAGTCAATGAGACACAATGTGATCGGTAAGACCTCACCCCGAAGTCTTTATCTGGGCGATATGAATCTTCTATCACTAAGACAATATGTATGTCCTACCGATAGGTTCCTATAGGTAAATTTCGATCGCTGTGACATCCTTGAGGTATTACTGATAGGCAACAAATGTATATTAACAAGAATGCATTATGGGTCGGGGAGACCTTGATAATCTCATGACGATATGGACTATAATGTAAAATACTCAGACCTAGATGGATTTCTTGGGATTATATGGCCAGAAAGGGGAAAATATGCTCATTGTAGGACTTATTTGGAAAATTATGAGTATGAACAACATGTAAAATATCCAGAATTTTATAGTTCTAATAGGTGGAAGAGAGTTAGAGAGAGGGAGAACGTGGAAGAGAGTTATTTCAGAGTGGGAGAACGTGGGAGAGAGTCAGAGAGCATCAGATAGGATGGGAGAGGGTGGGAGAGGGTGGGAGAGTGGGAGAGAGGGTGTAAGAGGGTGGGAGAGAGTGGGAGAGAGGGTGGGAGTGGGTGGGAGAGGGTGGTGGATAGGATGGGAGAGAGTGGGAGAGGGTGGGAGAGAGGGTTGGAGAGTGTGGGAGAGTTGGAGAGAGAGAGATCATGGGAGAGTGTTGGAGAGAGAGGGAGAGAGGGTGGGAGAGGGTGGAAGAGGGTGGGACAAAGGGTGGGAGAGTCAGAGAAAGTCAGAGAGCATGGGAGAGGGCGGGAAAGAGTTGGAGAGACTAGGAGAGTGGGAGAGAGGCTAGGAGAGGGTGTGAGAGAGGGTGGAAGAGGGTGTGAGAGAGTGGGAGAGGGTAGTAAAGAGGGTGGGAGAGGTGGAGTGGGGAGCTGGAGAGAGAGAGCATGGTAGAGGGTGGGAGAGAGAGGGAGAGAGGGTGGGAGATTCATAGAGCATGGGAGAGGGCGAAGAGAGTTGGAGAGACTAGGAGAGGGGAGAGGGAGAGTGGAGAGAGTTGGAGAGTGTCAGAGAGCATGGGAGAGGGTGGGAGAGAGAGGGAGCGAGGGTGGAAGAGGGTGGGAGAGAGGGTGGGAGAAGGTGGAAGATGGTGGGAGAGAGGGTGGGAGAGTCAGAGAGAGTTAGAGAGCATGGGAGAGGGTAGGAGAGAGTTGGGGAGATTGGGAGAGTGGGAGAGATGGTCCAAGAGAGGGTGGGAGAGAGGGTGGGAGAGGGTGGGCGAGTGTGGGAGAGTTTCAGAGAGTGTTAGGGAGGGTGGGAGAGTGTGGGAGAGTTGGACAGAGTTAGAGAGTATGGGAGAGGGTGGGAGAGAGAGGGAAAGAGGGTGGGAGAGGGTGGAAGAGGGTGGAGAGAGAGAGAGAGAGAGATCTAACAAAGGGAGAGGGGTGAGGAGGGAGAGGGTATGAGAGGGTGAGAGAGTGTGGGAGAGTAGAAGAGAGCCGCAGAGCATGGGAGAGGGTGGGAGAGAGTTGGAGAGGGTGGGAGGGTGGGAGAGAGATGGTGGAGGTAAAAGAGCTGGAGAGAGTGAGAGAGTTTGCAGAGGAGTGGGCATGGGAGATAGGGTGGGAGGTGTGAGAGGGGTGGCAAAAGAGGTGAGAGGGTGGCAGAGAGTTGGAGAGAGTGGGAGAGTGGGTGGAAGAGGGTGGGAGAGTGAGAGAAAGGGTGGGAGAGGGTGGAGAGAAGGTGGGAGAGGGTGGGAGAGTGGGAGAGCTGGTCAACCCTCTCCTCCTACCCACTCTCCCTCTCTTAGGTCTCTCTCTAAAACCTCTCCCTCATACCCCCTCTCCCTCTCTTAGGTCTCTCTCTCTCAACCCTCTCCTCCTACCCCCTCTCCCTCTATTAGGTCTCTCCCTCCCTCTAAACCCTCTCCCTCCTACCCCCTCTCCCTTTGTTAGGTCTCTCTCTCTCAAACCTCTCCTCCTACCCCCTCTCCCTCTCTTAGGTCTCTCTCTCTCAACCCTCTCCTCTACCCTCTCCCTCTCAAGTAGTATCTTTCTCTCCCTCTCAACCCTCTCCCTCCTACCCCTCTCCCTCCTCCCACTCACTTCCCCTCTCTTAGGTCTCTCTCTCTCTCTCTCAACCCTCTCCCTCCTACCCCCTCTCCCTCCTCTGCTATGTATCTCTCTCTCTCTCAAACCTCTCCCTCCCACCCTCCCTCTCTTAGGTCTCTCTTTCAACCTTCCTCCCACCCTCTCTCCTCCTGCTAGATCTCTCTCTCTCTCTCAACCCTCTCCCTCCTACCTCCCTCTCCCTTTGTTAGGTTCTCTCTCTCAAACCTCTCCCTCCTACCCACTCTCGCTCTCTTAGGTCTCTCTCTCTCTCAACCCTCTCCCTCCTACCCCCTCTCCCTCTATTAGGTATCTCTCTCCCTGTCAACCCTCTACCTCCTACCCCCTCTCCCTCTGTTATGTATCTCTCTCTCAAACCTCTCCCTCTTACCCCCTCTCCCTTTGTTAGATCTCTCTCTCTCTCTCTCAACCCTCTCCATCCTACCTCCTCTCCCTTTGTTAGGTCTCTCTCTCTCTCAACCCTCCTCCTCCTAAGTCCTCTCCCTCTATTAGCTCTCTCTCTCTCTCAACCCTCTCCCTCCTACCCCCTCTCTCTCTATTAGGTCTCTCTCTCCCTCTCAACCCTCTCCCTCCTACCGCCTCTCCCTCTCTCTCTCTCTCTCTCAACCCTCTCCCTCCTATGTTGGAAAAATACGTCTCAATCCCATAGGCTGAAACCTCTATTGGAGCCAAGTCGATGTGACATATTCTATGTCTGGCTGATGAGAAGATTTGTAACCTTATGTTTTGTACAGGTCACTGTGATCTTGCAGAAGGGAAAATTGAAGTCGTTGCAACTGGTGAACTTGATATAACCTCTTATCGATTGTAAGGACTCTTGACGATATCGAATGTTGACTGTGTTGGCATCGGGGAGACATGGACAGTGTCTCACTGATATGCAAACAAAATTTGACATGGTTATCGTAACATGAGCACGTTATTAACCAGTAGAGATATCTTCGTTTAGGATTAAATAATGTGCTCGTGTTATCACTAAAATGGTAAAAAATCACAGTATGCTCATGATGTCGGCCCACATTCTGCATATTCTCCTGGTTTTGCGCGTGCTCCGACAAAAAGTAGCTTTTTGGTGATTGAGTGAAGTGTGCATGCATGATTTTGAGATTCCATCACCTTTTGAATGTTCTTTCCATGACCTTTGCATGAAATAGCAGAGTTTTCATGTTGAGAGGCATATAATATCAATTCAAGTTTGAATTATAGTGATAATTGATATACAATTAAAATTTGGAGGGGAACAAGCTTTTGAAGAAGTCAAATATTTGAGAAGTTTGAGGAAGGAAGAAGCAAAGGCTGCATAATTGGGTAGAACTCCTCTATTTGAAACTTTGATTTTTTAGGTATGTGAAATCTTTGTACATTTTCTTTCATTCTATTATGGCTTGTTTTCATTTTTGTTGTTTAGCTTATTCCATGTTGATCAAATTGTTTGTTTGTGATGCAATATCAGATTGCCAAGCCACTCGACATCATTTCTTTAGGGAACTTCCTTCCCAAATCAATAAAGAGTAAAAGATCAATTTATACAAACTTTGTCAAATTCATCCAAAACTACTTTTCATTCAACCAAAATCCATTTATTTCATTTCAAGTTATAAGGCTATCAGTAGCCAATTCACCATCTCCATATAGCAAACCATTTTTAGAATAAACTTTCAACTTTGTTCTTGTCATAAACAATACAACAATCACTCATCAACTCAACTTACCCCTTCAAGGCAAAACCAATCAAACACCTCTGTTCCTTAGACCTGCAATCAAACATGATCCCAACCATTTAAGATATCTTTGCTCAAATCAACACATTCATCATCCTATCTTCACTTAAACACCATTTGTAACAACAACAAGTAGCATTAGTTTAACGCTATCACCAGACCTTTAAGATACCAATTTCATCATGTTTTGATTGTAATATTCCAATATATTAGTATAGACACACTCTGACTACTTTGCATTCAAGAAACCATTGCCATATATTGGAAACATATGCCCATTCATCAAATATTTCACAATCTACCTTCAAAACATTACCAAGCATAGACACAACTGTGGCATCACAAATGAGACTGCTCCCAAGCACTTAACAACATTCCTTTTGCTGTTTCTACATATTCTCTATTTTTAGCAAACAATGCCAAATATGTCTAGGAGGCCAACATTCCATCTAATCAGGTGATTCCATTTCTATCATAATGTATTTACACAATCCCAAAATAGATTCTCAGGCCTATTTTGATCCTTTTCAACATACTATAAAATTTTATACACTTATTCCACAAAACAAAGTAGAACAAACATGCTATCTACTAGTAAAAGCCGTTAAATAGGTCAATTTATCAAAGCAAGTCATCATAGAACTACTCACTAATCCACCAAACCTACAAACAGTCTTAGGCCATGTGTAGAAACTCACAAATAAACAAGTTTCAACATGGGAAATGCCCATCAATACACAAAATTAGTAATACAAACCAACTTTCATTGACTTTCTTTGTGTATGCTTCCAAAGCTTTCATTGAGTTATGCTTCCAAATCTTTCAATTAGTTAATTTGACAACTTAGCACTTTTTGCACAGGTAAAATTATTCGTCATGCTGAAGAAACAAATTGTTAAAATGAAAAAACTAATAGATGATCAGCTCCAAGCCATCAAAGATAAAAAGAAAAAACGGATGAGGGAATTTCGTGAAAAGCAGAAATTGGGAACGATTGATGAAAACAAGCTAGTTGAAGAGGAACCGCAACTGTCAAAAAGAGAAAAGAAATTGGTAGCACAAAGGGCACGAATGCAAGAGTCATGCTAGGGGAGATGCAGATACCATAGTTGGAGACACACCATCTACCGCAAGTGAATACGAAGGGACACCATTAAGCACAAGCAAATATGGAGGGACACAATCTACCACAAGTAAGTATGGTTGGACACCATCCACCACATTTGAAGTTGAGAGTACATAATCACTCACAGTTGAGGAACAAGGTATGCCATCATCCCCATGTGAACCTAAAGGTATATCTTCTATTCCAACCTTGATGGAAGGTATGCAATCTAGCCCACCTCAATTAAATATTGATGAAATTGCTAATGTTGAGATGTATGTACCTAAGAGAACACGATCTAGAATTTTGCATAGAAAGCCAAAGTTTTTGATTAATATTGATGAGGATACTTTTTAGCACATGGAAGGTAAGATTCTAGAATGCACTTGTAGAAGATATGCTAATAAGATTTGGAAAATATTCTTTGAAAGACTAAATGAGACTGTAAGATGTCAACTATTTGTTCAAATGATGTGGGGTTTAAAGTATAGAAACATCCTGAAGACTCTTGGGTTGAGAACATCGAATGCATCAAGTGAAAACACTATTGTGAAGAATCTAATGGATGCTTATGACATTGTGGGTAAGACCTCACGCTCAAAGGATAGTAATGTCACCTGACGTGTCATTACATCAACTTTGGTAAGCTATCAAACAAAGAGATCTCTCCTCATTAAAAAGACAAGTGAACAAATGGGAATTAGTAGAAAAACTTTATCAAATGCCATTCAAAGGTGGCAAAGAATTGAGGGCACCGATTCAAATGAATTATGGGCATTCTTGGGGAGACTGCCACACAAAGATAAAAAAGTTGTTGAAGCATTGAGAATATTAATTGAAGATTATTGGAAGAATGATACAAGGTCATCTCTGAATCAAAGGGATGTCATAAGAAGGAGAATCAATAGTCGAAACCGTGAGCCACATTCAAAGAATATTTTTGATAAGAGTCAAACCCAATTTTTTCATAAATTTCAAAATTCTTATCCTCAAATTAGTATTTCTCAAAGATTTTTTGAAATTATTAAACCATTTTATGTCATGATAAATCAAACATGCACTACTTGTTGCTGTAAAATACATATTGAATTCTCTAACCATTATGATGTTTATTGTTCTATATGTTTACATTTGCATACTAACGATGTTTTGCAGGATTGTGGCATAGAAGCCCCACCAAAATCTTCAAGAAAGTTCTTGTTAAAATTTTTATGTGAAATAGAGGATGGCCAAATATTCTATAGGACTGCATGCTTGGATGGTTCATGCGAGTGTTGCAGTGGCTTGCAACGAATGCTAGTATGTCAACATATGGAAAGCACATATGAGGTGGGACAAAAGCTAGTAGAGTTCAGGAAGTATAAAACAGTGGCATATGCTACAAAAGATGGGTTTGAAGCAAAAAGGTGTGAGTTGCTTATTCAAAAGATTCCAGTGTATCAGTTCATGTCCATGTTTCATGAGAATCTAGTGTATGAGTATGCAAGGCATACCCATAGAGCCTGATGGCTGGACACACAATTCAAGCTATGCAAGGAAACCTTTCCACTTGGTAGCATAGTATCAGTGGTTGACTTTGTAGAGAAATACACTCTACAGCCACACATGAGTGCAGTCATAGTATTACAACTCCACACAGGTTTCGGTATTTGTGCACATAGCATTCATACATGCAGCTGAAAGTACAGAGGACGAAAGGAAGGTATTGAGGGAGTATCACTTTTATATTAGTGATGATCACACATATTCTCCAGAGTTTGTGCAAGGTTGCTTCCAGATGTTCTACAATCATTTGGCTTAGAGGGGCATATCATATGATTGGCATATAATATGGTCAGATAACTATGCAACAAAGTTGAAGAATATGCACATGTTCTACTGGTTATGCAGGATGCATCTCACTACATGTGTTCAACATATGTGGAACTTTTGTGAGGCTGGAAATGGAAAGGGAGAGCATGATGGTGCAGGAGCATGCGTGAAAAGAGCATTAACACAAGAAGAGTTAACATATAAAGATAGTGCACAGTTGATAGATGCAAGGTCAATCATTGAGTGTTGTAATGGTTCGATGGGTCCAGGTAATGAAGGTATGTCTTCAGTTCGTAGATTTTTTTGGTTGATGGATGATACTAACATTGCACCATATTTGGATTGTTGTACACTAACAGGATCGAGTGAGTTGCACTCTTTCCTTAGCTCAAATGCAGGTTCATGGAGTATCGATACATGTAAGATGGCATGCTTTTGTTCTTCATGTACAATGCAAGCATGGAATGATTGTGAGTTAGGGGAGTGGGTTGACAAAATGGTTGACAAGTTATCTTAGCCCACTTCAAATGTATCACCCTCCGATGGCATTGGAACTAACATGGATGGAATCATCGGTCGACTTTGACCATGTATCGGATCTAGTTCAACCAGGTAATATATCTACTTTCTTAGTATTTGAAATTCCATATTTTTATCTTACTTTGTACTGTATTCATAATTTTGACTAATTTCAAGAGATATTTTGCACATATAAATGTAGGGCATGTTTATATAGTTATTGCAGATGAAGACAACAAAGAGGGTACAAACTATTACTTGTGTTGTTGTGTTGAGGAAAAAAAGAAATTGGAAGCCCCAATTATAGATGGAGAAAACATTGAATACCCTACAGGCTCAATTGTTGTTACTGGAACGTGGCTAAGAAGGTACCCACATAAGAGTGTTAAACATTGGTTGTTTGAGGAATTTGACATGCATCGTAAGATTCTTCATTACTCAAACCTTGTCGTGGCATCCAATGTTCGTTTGAGTAAATATGGGGGTAGATCTTTGAACAAGACCTTGTGGAAGGTCTGTGAGTCTGACCATGAGGTAATACTTGACACAATAAAGAGTAGAGAAGACCCAAATGGTTCATTGGATTAATTTGTAAGTATATGCACAATGGTTCTTATTAATTTATACTTGTATCCATGTCAGTTTGGTTGATGCCAATGCTATCATCTTATTTTACTTTGTGTATCTCTATGTAACCAGGCAAACATTGATTGGTGTCCCCTTGCATAAAATGCAGATTTATGAGCCATCCAAGAGAATCTCAAGTAGAAAAGCAATGCAATGTCCTTATTTTGATGATCTTGACAAATTTCAATTATGATTTTAAGCCATTAAAAAAGTGCGTGCGAATCTTGATGAGGAAATTTCAAGTTATTCATTTGAATTTAACCTTATCATGACCACCTATGACGTAGACATTATAAGAGCATCTCAAATTTCAATTAATTCTATTCATAAAGCATAGACAAGGCAATGAACTCTTTGAAAAAATGCCTCAAAGAAATGTGGTCTCATGGTGATGGAATGGCATGACGAATGCCATGACAAGCAAATTGTTGTGGATTGTCATGGCATTCCATCACCATTGAGACCGCAGATTTCTTTGAGGTTTTTTTTCAAATAGTTTGCTGCCTTTTCTATGCTATTGCTTGCTTATTAGTATGTTTTGATATTTTTTTCCAAGCATCCATAGCTTTTTTGGAAGCACCTATTTTAGGGTTTTAGCCATAGCAACAAGGAAGCAAACCGCTTGATAGAATGCTTTGGTAAACATGTATGATAAATGTACTAGCATAGAGAAGGCAACAAACTGTTTGAAAAAATTCCTCAAAGAAATGTGGTCTCATGGTGATGGAATGCCATGAAAATCCACAACAATTTGCTTGTCATGTGATGTAGAGGGGATGGGACTTTAGTCAAAACTCAAAGTTTCAAGGATTACAATGATGCAATCTCAAACACTCTTCTAGGCACCCTGATGGAGACAAGCCTCAATAGTGCACTTATAACTTAGATGCTTTCCTAATGGACCCAAACCCTTGGAGTGATCTCAAGGAACTCAAAAATCTTTTCTTGAAGGGTTTCAAAGCCCCAAACCTCTATCTTAGACAAAACTCACTTTTTGCACCTTGACTAGGCTTCTAGCGATGGTTTTTTGACTTTTCACTCAACTTCCCCAAAGGAATCCTCAATATAATGACTGATTCAGATGTGATTCATGATGATACACAACATATCAAATCATTTATGGCACTTATTCTGGATCAAACCTACCAAAATCTGTTGTTTCCTCAAATTTAAGGCCTAATTAGCCCACTTTTTCAAAGCAACCCCTCTCTAAACTTATCCCCTAACTATGAAACTTTCAAAAACATTTTAAAATGTTCCCAAACCAAATATTTTCAAGGTATTAGTCTTATTTGACACCCTCAACACCCTAAATCACAAAACCCTCAATAAATTGCTCCAAAACTAGGGCCTCTTGAAAATTAGGTTTCCCAACACTTCCAAAACCTTCTCTTGGACTTTTAACCAATAAATCAAAATATATAAACACCTTCAACTTAGAAATATACCCCTTATTAAGGTAGATCTCCTGCTGCTACACTTTATGCACCATTTCCATGCCCTTTTCCATGCTAAAACTCGGTGTACACCCAAGAATCACTCTTTCTTGCACAATAAATTGTTATATCTGTATAGTAAAAGTTAGATATGATCCATTTCACAAGTTTTCAGTCACACAATGGATCATTTATTCTTGAAGACTCTCGAAACTAGTGAAAAATTTGTACTTTTTGAGGATAGTCAGCAATATAACACAAGGAACTGATTCCCAACATGATTCAGGTCATTCAAAAGGTTAAATGCATGTAAATACAAGCTCTTAAACCATCCAAATGAGCATGACAGCAAAAGGAATAAGAGATTCATTAAAAAACTCAAGAAAATGCAAAAAGATTGAAGTTTTTATTGATTTTCTGTAGCAGTCCATACAACACTTGCAATATCAGCCAACCCTCCATACAAATGCTTTCTCTAGGCTTATAGACTCATCCTACAACTGTCCCAACTGATTAGAATTTATTTTATTACATTATTGTGATTAAAACTCCTAAACCTCACTTTTCCACCCAAAGTTGGATTTCAAAAATTTGAATTTCCAACATTGCAATTTATTAACTCCTATTAACTATAAAACTTCCAAAACTATTAAGCATATCATCATTCAACCTATTTTAACCTAATTAAAAATATCTATACCATTTAAACTCCTAGAACATCATTGTTCCATTTATTGGGCAGTCAATTTATCCCATGGTCCTTTTTATCGTGATCCTTAGGACTTCTTTGGATCTTCCTGTTACACTCATCCATGTCAAATGCCATTATAGGCTTCAAAATGTTATAATTGATGCTTTGGAATGGTTTATAGGCCTTCAAGACCCCTGCCATCTCCTGACTATCCAAATGATCCTCAAGGAGCTTGGGTACTCCTGCACCATCATGGCATTCCACCACCATGAGACCACATTTCTTTGAGGCATTTTTTTCAAACAGTTCATTCCCTTGTCTATGCTTTTGCTTATTATTATGCTATGATAGGTTTTT
>VDFB02048407.1:0-14935 GCA_007258455.2 Sequoia sempervirens
TTTTTAGAAAAAGTCAAAATTTTATTCGAATTTGATTTGAACATGTGGCTATTAATGATGATATCTATTTTTCAGGACTAAACAAATATTAAAAGGGGGACTTGCATATGGATTCGTGCCAAAAGAGGGAAATCTGGAAGTGTTCAATTTAAATTTTCAAAATGGGGCCTGCCTAAGAATTCGTGCCAAAATTGTCTACAGCTAGAGGAATTTATGGAAGAAACGTGAATTTGATCTTGCTAGAGATCGTGGGCCAATATGGATAATATTCATGCATTTAATGCAAATTTTGTCCTATTTTGAAATTCTCCTGGCCGACCTGTTTGAGGCTAGTTATTATTGTAAAATCTAATTAGGCCGACATGTTTGGGGTTTTCTATAAATGGCATTTGTGCCTCATTTGTAAGGGGTATGGATAGAGAGGAAAAGATTAGGAGAAGATTTGATAGAGAGCGAATTTAGCGGTAGAGCAGAGGTAGAAGTTAGTCAATTTCTGAGCAAGTGATGTAACAGAACACATGAATTATTGCTGAAATTTGGTGATTCAATACAATTGAAGGCATTGTGATTTTATGGTGATCTCTTTTGTGTTGACTTATCTTGCATGGTTCTTATGATTCTATCTTTCAAATTGCTCGAGGTTGTTAGATTTAGATTTAGATTCGATTCAATGATGTTTATGGTTTAATGTTTGAATTGTTTGCAGCAATCCCGGTCCATACTTTAGGCTAGCTGATTGTTGAGTTGCTTGCAAAGTTAGCCGGACCTTTATATTCATTGTGCTTGTTTCAATTGTGGAGTTTATTCATTTCAACTGCAACTGGGTTGTCTTGGTGAATGTTCATGATCGAAAATCTTGTATAGGAGTGCATTATTTCTGTAAGATTCAGATTAATCTTGGTCAGCAGATCGGTTTCGTTGGGATTGGTCCATTTCAAGTGTTTATCATTAAAATTATTAATCTTAGGGAATAGTTTAGATTTATAAATTTCTAGAACCTTATCTCTTTTGTTGTTTATTTTGAATCAGGGTTAGTTTAGGATTGAAAAGCATCACTATATTGTTGCATCTGATAAAAATTCACTTCCAGCATTGTTCATTTGTAAGGCCCCTTGTGATTACCAGCATTTTCACATATTATCTGAGTTGTTTATGCATTGTCATGACCTGACACCCAAGAGACCTTGGGGTGATTTTCAACAATTCATTGTTGAAGATTATCTTTCAAGAGAGATATATATTTTTTGTCTGAGTTGTTGCTGTGCAGAAAACACCATCAACGATTGGTGCTAGAGGAGGTGACCGTTGGGAATGCAAAGGTTGGAAGTGATTCATTTGCCCTCCTCCTCCTAGCGCCATCAACAGATTGGCGCTAGAAGGAGGGCGAACAAGGTGACATTGCTGGAAGATTGAATGAGCCTCTATGTTGAAAATCTGAGATATGGCAGATCTCAAAATCTGAAAATTCAAGTTCTGAGTCAAGATGGAAAATCAGCGTTATGTTTTTCATAATGGAAACAGTCTTCAGATTGATTTTTTCAAATCTGTAAGTCCTTGAATAGGAGGATAAATCAATGGAATGGCAAGGGTTTACATCATTGTGCATTTTCAGACAAGTGTAGGCTTCATAATACCTGTAGACACAATGAGTTTGAATGCTTGGCCTTTCTAGACAACATTGAGATGGTCTTGCAAATGAACCTTTTTATGCAAAATCTGTCTGAACCACTAGCCACCTCAGATCTAGGGTTTATTGATGTTGCAGTTGAGGCATTTACACAGATAGTTGAAGGTCAGTTTGCTAGTGGTAAGTGCTTGCAGGATTTCCTTTCGTCTAAATGGTGCAGAGTCCATGATGCAGCCCATTCAGAGTTCATCTGTCGTTCGTGTGAGGACATTATCTTTAAAGTTGGAGAATACCTAGAGTGGAAAGGTGAGTTAAGCAAAGAATGTACTGCAGAAGGGCTGACTATTTCTGAATCCAGGGATGGCATTGCAACTGATGTTGACGTGACTTTGGAAGGAACTGAGTGTTATGAAGATGAATCTGAGGCATCAGAAATAACAGAGGAATATTTAAGTGAAGAATCACCTATGGAGATCAAGGAGGATGCTCCTGTGGAGGCTAGTCAAGTTCCGCAAAACATAGTGGAGGCTGAACAAGAAGTTCCCCTACAAGCTCTTCCTTTCCAAGACGAATATGTGATATAGACCAGATATAAGGAGTTTGTTGCCAGAATTATAAGATATTGGTCAAGCCTAGGTTTTGTAGTCTACGTAGAGGAGCTGTTGTTACCAGCTTGGTGCAGGATACATGGGGAAGATCATTCAGAATTCACCTGTTTTCAGTGTCTGGCAGTCATAAAGGAGGTGAAGGAACAAGTACAGCTATTCTTACATGCAAATGATACACAGACAGATGCATCAGACAAGTCTCTAACTGAGGAATGTCAACCAGTTGCTGATGAGTGTCTTGAAGAACATGAGGAGGCACTCGGTGAAGTGGTCAACGTTTCTGATGATTGTAATCAAGAAATCTGAACTAGTGCCAACAGAAGATGAATTCAGGGAGTCTTCTCATTTATCTAATTCTATTTTTCCTTAGCTTATTGATGAACTGCACAATGAAAACTCACAGATTCTATGCATTATTGATGGGGTAGCTGATGTGGTTCATGCTAATGTGCAGGAAAATATGAATAATGTTGAAAACATAAATGTTGCAGTCAGTATTGGTGAACATGCTCCAACTTCTCCAGATGCAAGTGGAATATTGCACCATCAATGGAGACCCCCTGATGACACTATGATCAACTCTTCACAAGTGCAGGATGATGAACACAACATTCAGTCTGCAGAAATGCAAAATCAGGTTGTTTCTTTCTTTGCTGGAAATTCTGAGTCTTGTCAATTTGATTATGGAGATTTAAGAAAGACAACTTGCATATGGGTTAATCATGGTCCTAATGAGTTACCTCAGTTACTAGTTATTCCTAATTTTGACATGGAGTTTGAATGCTACAATGTAGAGATTTATTTTTTTGAATATAAAGATAGGTTTGCATTTCTGAGGACTGTTACCTTCACCTTATTGCTTGTCCATGCATTGATTAATCATATGGGTATGAGTCTCAGTTCATCCTATCTGATCATGAGCCACTTTGAGTCTCTCTGTACATAGTTTTGATTTGAATAAATGTAGCTTGGTCTGCTTTTCTTTTGCTTCTATCTATTTTGTTTTCTTTAGGATAGATTGTTTTTCCTTGCTTCTGTTTTGGTTAGTTTAGTTTGCTTTGGGTTTCGGTTTGGTTGTTGTTTTGCTTCTTTGGCTTGGGTTTTCTATTTTCTAGTTGGGGAAGTGTCTTTCTTGTGCAATAATTCTTTATTATCTGGGATTGTTCTAAGTGTTTATTGATGGACTTTAGTCATGTGTCTTGAATTAATGGTCAAAGATCTTTTGTTGGTGTCAAGCAGTCTGAATATCTGATTTAAAGAGAATGGGTCATTGGTCTGATTTGAACCTGAAGTATTCTGAAATCTTATATCCTTAATACATCTTAAGAATTTGAAGGTTGCATTAGGGTCCTTGCAAGGTCTTGTTGGGTGAAAAATAATATTTTTGCTTCAGTGCCACTATGGTTCTCAGCCGTGAGTGTGGACTTCACTGTTCACAGGTTGAAATGAAAAGAGTGAAAAGAAAAAAGAAAAAAATATATCAAAAAAAGAAAAAAAGAAAAAAAAAAAAGAAGAGAAAATATTGAGAGTCAGAAGAATGACTTTAACTCATCAGGGGTATCTGAATATCTCTACCGGGGCTATGGACGCCTGGCTGGCAGTAGAGCTATGTTCAGGAGAGTCACAACGATAACCTCGTTGGGGCTATGGACGCCTGACTGGTAGCGAGGCTCTATCCAGGTTACTTTTGGAGACTAGAATCTTTACGTAGCCTAACTTGACTAAGCTTGGTTTCTGCAGTAGCTCAAAAAGGGAAATAAACTCACTTGCACACACTTGAATTTTTAGTTTATTGAAGGTTTAGTCTACCTTTGGTTCTGATTCTTTAGTCTTGCATTTTGATTTGTTTGCCCGACAGGGAGATCAAAACCAGAGATTCTAGGTTCATGATTCTTGTTCCATCATCAAAATGCTTTGGAGCATTTCCCAGCGGAATCACCATTTGTTGTGCAGTTTTGCATACACGCCCCACTGAAAGTAGGGACCCTCTTTTTGCTCTGGCTTTTGGTGTCTTTTTGCCCCTTAATTTTATTGATTTCTTTGCCTTTGGAGGTCCTTATATATTCATCTTGCTTGCCCAAGTGATTTCCCTAGGATGCACTTTGAAAAAACTAAGTTCTGTGAGAAATCCAAGTTTTTACCCCAATCTGGGATTTTCCGGTCCGTCCGGATTTTCCTGGATTCTGCTCAAAGTCTGGCTCTGTGCAGAAATCCGGGTTTCTACCCCAATCCGGGATTTTCCAAGATTTTTCCGGACTGTTCAGTCCGCTCGTAAAAATTTGCTTTTTGGTCCGGCTGGGATTGCCTGTCGATTTTTCCGGATTCAGCTCTCACTTTCAGATTCTATCAAACCGGTTTTTGCTTGCGTTCGATTTTAGCCCAAAGATCCATGATTTCACGTTTCTTCGGCATGGCCAGCCCGCAAATTTGTTATCCATGGTCCACGGGATTTTTATTTTTCTAATGCCGGCTGCTTTATGCGGTGAAATCTCGTATTAAATTGATAAATTTGATGATAAATGCTCAACCCCATGCTTAATTTGATATATTACCGGTTGTGTTTTATGCATTCTTGGTTCGTTTTGATGATCTATTGTTGAAATTTTTGCCTCATTCGGTAGAATCCTATCTGGGTTTTTCCGGATTCGTCCGAACTTAGCCTTTGGTTTTTCAGGATTTTCCCTTGGTGGTTTCAAATGGAAAATTTTTAGAAATAATTATTTTTCAAAAATAAATTTTTTAAAATGTTCCTAAAATGAAAATTTCTTGAAAAGATTTTGAAAAATAAAATTTCCAAAATGAAAAAAATTTTGAAATGGAAAGTTTCCTTATAAAAATGTAATTTTTTTAAAAGTCAAAATTTTATTCAAATTTAATTTGAACATATATTAATGATGATATCTGTTTTTCAGGACTAAACAAATATTAAAAGGGGGACTTGCATATGGATTCGTGCCAAAAGAGGGAAATCTAGAAGTGTTCAATTTAAATTTTCAAAATGGGGCCTGCCTAAGAATCCGTGCCAAAACTATCTACAGCTGGAGGACTTCCTGGAAGAAATGTGAATTTGATCTTGCTGGAGATCGTGGGCCGACATGGATAATATTCGTGCATTTAATGCAAATCTTATCCTATTTTGAAATTCCCCTAGCCGACCTGTTTGAGGCTAGTTATTATTGTAAAATCTAATTAGGCCGGCATGTTTGGGGTTTTCTATAAATGACATTTGTGCCTCATTTGTAAGGGGTATGGATAGAGAGGAAAATATTAGGAGAAGATTTGATAGAGAGCGAATTTAGCGGTAGAGCAGAGGTAGAAGTTAGTCAATTTCTGAGCAAGTGATGTAACAGAACACAGGAATTGTTGCTGAAATTTGGTGATTCAATACAATTGAAGGCATTGTGATTTTCTGGTGATCTCTTTTGTGTTGACTTATCTTGCATGGTTCTTATGATTCTATCTTTCAAATTGCTCGAGGTTGTTAGATTTAGATTTAGATCCGATTCAATGATATTTATGGTTTAATGTTTGAAGTGTTTGCAGCAATTCCTGGTCCATACTTTTTGCAGCTAGCTGATTGTTAGTTGCTTTGCAAAGTTAGCCTGGACTTTTATATTCATTGTGCTTGGTTCAATTGTGGAGGTTTATTCATTTCAACTGCAACTGGGTTGTCTTGGGTGAATGTTCATGATCTGAAAATCTTTAAAACCTTAGGAGATTGCACTATTTCTGTAAGATTGTAGATTAATCTTGGTCAAGCAGAGATTGGTTTCGTTGGGATTGGTCCATTTCAAGTGTTTATCATTTGCATTATTAATCTTAGGAATAGTTTAGATTTAGAAATTTCTCTGAATCCTTATCTCTTTTGCTGTTTATTTTGAATCTGAGTTAGTTTTAGGATTGAAAGCATCACCATATTGTTGCATCTGATGAAAATTCACTTCCAGCATTGTTCATTTGTAAGGCCCCTTGTGATTACCAGCATTTTCACATATTATATGAGTTGTTTATGCATTGTCATGACCTGACACCCGAGAGACCTTGGGGTGATTTTTAGCAATTCATTGTTGAAGATTATCTTTCAAGAGAGATAGAATATCATTTTCTGTCTGAGTTGTTACTATGCAGAAAACACCATCAAAAATTATATCTAAAATTTGTGTAGTATTGTAGGTGGTCTATAGTTATAGGTTGCATTTATAACTTGGATATGGGTTGTCTCTGACCATAGATACTTTAGTGTTGACGCATGTTCAGTTTGGTGGCTTTGTTTAGTCACTTGTTTTGCTGGTTTGGTTGTCATGATTGAGGAGGAGAGATGGTATTACCAGGTGCAGTCATGATTTGAGACCTATGTAGTTGACTATGT
Source organism: Sequoia sempervirens (assembly GCA_007258455.2). Classification (NCBI taxonomy): domain Eukaryota; kingdom Viridiplantae; phylum Streptophyta; class Pinopsida; order Cupressales; family Cupressaceae; genus Sequoia; species Sequoia sempervirens. The sequence goes on from VDFB02048407.1 coordinate 6,605, forward strand.
GATGCAGACATGTGTGACACAGTTGAATTTTGTTATTGGTTCATTTGGTGGTGATCATGGTGTCATGGATGTTCCTTGTGCTTTAGGGACTTTGGCATGAAAAGATTGTTTATGTAGGTGCATTATTGGTGGTGTTGTATTGGTTCCTATTTGGTTTGTGGTGGTGAATCTTCCTGGCTTGGGGATCATGGCTTTGGTTGATCTTCATGGAGGAGATTTTTATCACGATGTCATGGATAGATTGCTTACACGATTTAGTGGGAGCTTGTGACAATGATGGTTTGGTCGTGTTGTATCTTCTTGGTTTGGAGATCATGGTTTGTATTGTTCTCTTTGGGAGCTCATGGTGTTGAATTATTTGATTACATTGGGGCCATGGAGGATCTTCATTTAGAGGATGGTTATCACGTTTCCATGGAGAGCTTGGTATCATAGTTCAGTGGGAGATTGTGGTCATGATGTGGGTTCGTCATTTGATGGTGGATGATCTTCGACTGTAGTGTTTTTTGATGTCATGGATGGACTCTTGTATTTTGTTTCTTCTATGCAGAAAGGGTTCTTTGACATCTTGGGTTTCATTGACAGGAGATGGTTATCTTCATGTGGTATGGAGATGTTGACATCTTGGTTAGCCATGGAGGACTCTTTAGTCTTTGGTTAAGGTAACATGATTTATCTTTTTACATGTGATCCTTGTCTAGATAGGATGGTTATGTATTGTAAGTGTGGAATAAGTAATGAGTAAAATAACAAACAACACTTCTTAATAAGACATTATATCAAGAGAATCAACAATAATTAATCTAATTAACATGAGAAAACTCTTGAAGGCGTCATATTGTTCTCTATCTCCAAAGATTTATTAAGTCACAGGGCTCTCATATTTTGTAAGCATTATGACTATTAAAATGTCAATCTACAGAATGAGATGTTGCTAAATGCAATAATCTAATCCTATATGGTGATATCTAAATGATAATGATGAAGCTATAATATAAATGGACATGGAACTTGATGAAAGGAAGCTACATTAAACTATGATGTAGCCATGATATTGATTCTAAAATGCTATGATTGCTATTACTAAATGATAATGCTATTGCTAAGATGCTTGATTGCTCAATTGGTATTCCTACAAAGTACTTTTGCACAAAGTTGGGATCCATTTCATGTAGAAGAAGGTTGTATTTATAGATTCACAACACATTTGCAAAGGGGCAGCACAACAAAGGTCTAGATTTGATCTAGAGGATTGAATGGTGAGAGATGAAGAAGCCTGAGTTGATTATGGAGATTGTTCCTCCCCACAAAAATACTCAGCCAAAAGATAAGAAGAATCATTGGAAGAGGATGAAGGGGATTGCCTACAAATTTGTCTCCAAATTTTCCCGTGAAGGTTGAGATGAATTAAATTAGACATTTCATATCTAATTTGGTAGGTGGATATGATGAGTTGTAGAAATATGTGCATAAATTTGAATATTTGGATTTATTTCAATTTTAGGAAGAAATAACAATTATTAAAATAAACAAATGTTTTTTATATTGTTTATTTAATAAAAGAGGGATAATGATAATTAAATAAAAACTATAGAATTTTTTATTATTTAATTAAGAGAGAATAATCAGAAGAATATAGTTGTGAACTATATAAATAAATATTTCTATTTGTTCAATAGTAGATGAATTTGATTATGATAATTAAATAAAACAAAGTGAAATTTGTTTATTTAATTAAGACGAAATAATAGAATAAAGATTGAAGAATTTAGAAGATGAACTATATAAATAAATATTTCTATTTATTTAATAGTAGAAGAATTAAAGGTTAATTAATCAAATAAATTGTATTTAATTAATTAGATTATCCAGACCATTTTTAGGTGTATACATTTTGCCCCTCTTTGAAGTGATGTGTTTACGCATTGCTTCAAAGAAAATTTTGCTACTACTCCCAGTATTAACGAATTTTTTTTCAGTATGCCCAAATGTTGATTTTGCTGTGATGATGAATATATGCCCCCTTGGGAGATAAATTGATAATTTTTTTGATTTTTTAGAATTTTCAAATTTTTTTAATGATTTGTGATGATTTGATAAAGATATGATGATGAAATAATTTCTCCCGATAAACAGTTTTTTTGATGCCCCTGTGATGAGTTTTGAATTAAGCCTCCAATAAACAAAAGAAATTAATCCCATAAAAATCCCTTTAATTAACCTATAAAAGGTTAAAAAGTTGAGTTTAGAATTCATTTGTGCATGTTTGAGTTTTGAGAATTTGGAGGGAGAACAATTTGGAGCAACATGTCAATCCCTTACCGCACTCACTATTTCGAGTGTGTGCGTCGACACAACCACCCGACCACCTATAGACCTCTAGTATGTACCTGTGAACCTCCTTGTTTTTCATGTTTTTCATTTTTTGCGTGTTTATTTCGATTTTAAACATTTTGAATTCTCTTAGCGCATTTGTAGGCCACAGTAGCGCATAGAGTTGTTGTTTTAGCGCATAGATTAGTTGTTTTAGCGCATAGATAGGATGAAATAGTGCATTTGAGTTTTTAGAGCATAGGTCAAATATTTTAGCGCATATGTAGGGTAAAGTAGTGCATCGGATGATATGGTGCATTGAACGTCTGTTTTAGCACATTTTCCTCCTAAAATGGCGCATTTGATGAAATAGCGCCTTTACCACATGTTTTAGCGCATTGAGGTGTTTTAATGGTGCATTGAATATTGTGGCTCATAAAAACACTATTTTAGCGCATTGAAATCAAAATGATTTAGTTTTCCAATTTTGTCCTTAATTATATCAATTTTTTATTGTGTCAGTTGTTGATTTGATATGATTGATGATCCCGATAGAGTAGATGACGTTTAATCTCATGATAGGCAAGGTCTGATGATTGATTGATGATAATTATCCTCATGATAGGTGAGGTCTGATGATTGATTGATGATAATTATCCTCATGATAGGCGAGAAATAATTATAGTTTGATTTGATAAACCTCATGATAGGCGAGTTTGATTTGATTAATTGTCCTCATGATAGGTAAGGCACAATTTAAGATTGATGATTAACCTCATGATAAGCGAGGTTGATTGATAGATTGACCAATAAACTTCATGATAGGTGAGATTCATTGATAGATTTGATGATTGACCTCATGGTTGGCGAGGTTGATTTAATAGTTTCTCACAAGATTTTAGCGAAGTCTCAACAGAGCTAATTAGATTTGATAGGTTGATTGACGTTTGATGAATTGACAAAGATTATTGACTTTCAATATTTTGTGATGATAGGAGTCATTTGCGAACCTACAAATTAGGGAGTGGTTTCCTAGGACCTTTTATTTGTTACCATAGTTAGTGCAGCATGAGATAACAGTCGTCGCATGTTGTGGTTTGTCGTCTCTTCTAGACATGCCTCAGATTAGGATTAATCGAGGTCTCTTGACAGCTTTAGCATAGAGGTGGCATAGCGAGCATAATACCTTCCACCTTCCTATTGGAGAGATGACAGTCACTCCTGAGGATGTTTGGTGGATTTTGAGGATACCCGTTGTTGGTGATATTGTTGTTTATGATTCTTCAGAGTAGGGTAGGACCGAGGCTATACGCAGAGTGTTCCAGGATGATACTATTTGTGGATATGAGATTCCATGGCATGATATGGTGGATGCCTATGACACTCTTCCTTTTGTTCTTGTTGGTTTTATTGGAGGGTTCCTTTGTCCTAATTGTAGGTCAAAGGGACTTTCTGTTGGTTGGGGTTGTGTGTTGGAGAGTATGATTGTACACAATACTAGCTATGCATGGGGCATGTGTATGCTTTCTCATCTTTATCATGATTTGCATTTGGTTGTCTACCTCTAAGGTTGTAGTTTGTCTTCCAGGGTTACATTTCTTCAAGTGTGGGTGTGGGAGCATATAGTTGTTACATGTCTAGTGACAGTTAGACAGAGATCGGCCATGAGGTTGTGTGTTCATAGATATACAGGTCATCTTACTCAGCCCAGACTGGGTAAGTTAGACCATTAGAGGAGAGTGTTGGACGATGTTGAGGTTGTCACATGGTGGCCTTATCTAGATTGCGAGCACTAGGATGATGACGATATTTAGTTTCCATATCTCTCAGTTGATGTCGCTGATTGGTCAGATTTGTTGGGTTTTGGAGATATTTTTGTTCAAGAGGGTGCTTAGGCAGAATGGTATTGTACAGGGCATGCCCCAGGGTGTTTCCCATTAGGGTCATTGTTAGATAGATTCTACAGAGTGGGGACCCTGTCTTTCATATGATTTTGTCATTCAGGAGTTCCAGGGTCTACAACCTTTAGTCTGGGAGATTCGTCCTGATATTACCGAGGCACCTGTTATGTGGATTATGCATTGTTTGGCTCTACATCCATTTCCATGGATTATAGTTTGTGATGAGCCAGTGCCATTACCTGGTGAGGAGGATGTTGCAATTGTACATGGTCACCGACAGAGGAGAGAGGAGGGTGGTGAGGAGGAGCAGGATGTGGAGGGGGAGGAGGATGTGGAAGAGGATTTGGATGTGGGGAGCAGTGATGAGGATGATAGTAGTGATGATGAGGATGTGTATGGAGGTGGTGGAGATGGGGGTGGAGATGATGGAGGATATGGTGGTGGAGGACCAGGTGGAGCCAGTGGCTCAGGTGGAGCTGGTGGATCAGTTCTAGTTTTTGATGTTAGAGAGATGATGGTGCCTCGTAAGAGGCGATTACTAGTAGCCCCTGCAAAATAGTGTGTTCAAATTGGGATAACCTCTTAGCATCAGTAAACCTAGATTGCAAGTTTATAGGTGCATGTACAGACTTTATAGGGTTAGCTGGTTCAGGCTTATGGTTTACTGGTGTAGACACAGATGTAGATGTAGACGCAAGCCTAGTCTCACACACATGCTCTCTCTCTCAGGTACAGGCACAGTTAGCAGTGACCCAAACACAAATTACCACTTTGATAGTTGAGAGAGATGTAGCTAGATGAGTTGCAGATTAGGCATAGTTGACAACTAAGATATTGTAGAGACTAGCTTATGGTACCTCTATAGCTAATTACATGAGAGAGATTCTTCGTGTAGGTAGAGAGGCAGAGTATTACAAGGGTCATTACCATGATGTTCCATCCGAGCAGAGATTTAGTTATGCCTAGTCTCAATCAGGCATGAATCATTCCAGGACTATTAGTGTGGGTGTGACATAGCCTCTACAGAGAGATCTGAGAGATCCTGGTACGTCTGGTGGTGGAGGGACTGGTCCTAAGATGCCTATACTGTCTGGAGCTAGCACCACATAGTTCTATGAGTTGTTTCCATGATATATTTTGAGACATGATGTATCTTCAAGTGTTTTGATTCACAGTCATTTTGATGTTTTATCTCTTTATATTTTAGACATCATTGTATACTTGACATTTATGATTTTTGAGCTTTATGATATGTGTCAGATTTTTATCGATTTATATGTGCTTATATGGTTCTATGATGGATGCATTTAATTATATATTTCTATATGCCATGTGATGATTTTTGTTATGATGTTATGGATGCAATTTATGATCATGATGACATGTTATGATTTACATATGATGTTATACGTGATAATGCCTATAATGATGATTTATGGATGCATGATGATAGTTGTATGATTTTTTTTTGATATGATTTTAAATGATAAATGACATAATGATGAATATGATGTACTCTATTTTTTATTTTTCTAATGCAAATTAATGATGCAATGAATGTATGAATAAATGATTAATATGATGGTACTTCAAATGTATGATGTATGATATGATGAATGGGTGAATGGAAATGCAACTACATAGAGATTTATTTTTGATAGTTTTTCTCATGCAAATTTATGATGTGATGCACAAATGAAGAAATGACATGATTTAATTCAAATTATATGATCAATTGTTTGAATGATGATGTGATATAATAATGTTTTCTAATGTATGCAATGGAAATGATAATGTAGCTATATGATAATGGTGATGTTTTTGTTAATGTCAAGTACACTCAATCCATTTATGAGAAAAGATAATATCGCTTTGAATCCTTTACCAACTTTTGTAAAAAAATACTCTGCAAATGTAAGACTAACATGAATGAAATCTAATTTTATCATGCAAATCTATATGCAAAAATTGGAACCTTAACAGTCCATTTATTTTGCTTGTTATCATCACGGAGCTTTAAAAATGTTGAAAGTGAGTACAAGCATGGATGGTATAATTTAGACCATGATGACCTGAGCACTACTTTCATGATTTATGATATTGCAAGTGAACACAAGCATCTAGGTATAATTAAACCGAGATGGCCTGAGCATTTCTTGCATAAACAAACAGGAATCAATCATTTTATTATGTGAATTGGAATGTCATCAATGATACTGTGTAGACCATGTCTCGTGACAATTCACACAATAAATAATTAATTCACAAACAACAGACAAAGAAAATATCATTTTTCTTCCTAGCTTCTCTAGTTCAATACATCATCGAGTTGCTCCAACGAAATGATAACAAAGATCAAAGTACAACAATTCAACCTTTGCTTAAAGTATTTCAATCATTATTCAGATTAGATCATCCATTTTAAGTTTTTCTAATTGGTTTGATTTCAAGTGTCTTGATGTGGATGGTTGATTTTCTGAAGTGTTCCAAAGTTTGATGTATGTTTCATGTTGAGTTTCCCAATGATCATTGTGTTTGTTGCATTGTCATACTATTTTTTGTCTATTTGTTTAAGCTCAAGTTTATTGCCCCCAATGAGTTCAGGATTTTTCCCCCAAGCTAAGGTGTGATACAATCACTTTGTCAAGATATGTACACGATGTTCACTTTTCAAATGATATGCAAAAAGATGATGGCGAAAGTGAATGACCAAGTCATGCATCTAATAGATGGAAAAGCTGATTCAAATCACAAGTAGCGCCTGTTTCCAGGTTTTCACTACTTGTTTTTATTGCACTTTTTCAAACTTTATGATTTTTTTGTCTTTTTTCCCTTTTTTTGATTTTTTTGTATTTTCTCTTTTTCTAATTTTTTTTGTATTTTTTGTCACTAAGAAGACTATTTGCCAGGTTTTCATCAAGGCGACCTTTTCAACTATGCACTAGATGAATCAAGTATAGAATTTCCTAAGATGGATACTGTTGATAGGTTCATCGAACAGATCCCCTTCAGGTGCAGACAACTGATAGGCTCCAGATCCATAAACTAATATGATTACAAAGGGACCTAGCCAATTAGGTTCAAACTTTCCTTTCTTTTCTCTGTCTTGTTGATTTCTAAGGTTTTCCTTTAGGACTGAGTCACCAACCTAAAAGATTCTAGGTTTTACCCTATGATTGTAGCTTTTGTACATCCTCTATTGATATTCCTTCAAATGGTTCACAAATTTTTTACAACGTTCATCCAATAGTTCTAGCTCTTGAAGTCTAGACACTCTATAATCCTCATCTAGAACAATTCCTTTTAGTGACACACAGAGTGATGGAATCTCAACCTCAATGGGTAGTATGGCCTCTGATCCATATACCAAGGCATATGGTGTTGCTCCTGTAGGTGTTCTGATTCTTGTTCGATATACCTCGAGAGCAAGATTTAATTGAATGTGTCAATCACGTCCAATATCATTGATAGTCTTCTTCAAGATTTTTAAAATAGTTTTGTTTGAGGCCTATGCCTAGCCATTTCCTTGAGGATAGTATGGTGTCAAAAAATGATGTTGGCTATGAAACTTCTCACACATTTCTTGCACATCTTGATTCTTAAATGGTCTACCATTGTCTATTACAATGGACTGAGGAATTCCATACCTACATATGAGGTAATTTAGTATGAAGGAAGAGAAAAAATTTCTAGTGATTGTTGTTAAAGGAACCGCTTCTATCCACTTTGTAAAGTATTATGTTGTTGTGATTATGAATTTGTGTCCATTGGATGAAAACAGATTAATTTTTCCTACTAGGTCTAGTCCCCACTGACAAAAGGGCCATGTTGAAGTAAATAGTTGCAATTCTTGTGCTGGCACATGGATTAAGTTACCATGGATCTGACATTTTTGGTATTTCATAATAAACTGATAAGACTCCTCCATATTTGGCTAGTAATACCCCAAATGGAGGAGTTTCTTCACTAGGGTTAGTCCACTTGAATGAGTTCCACAAATACCTTCATGAACCTCATGTCAAGTTATTTTAGACACATTATGTTCTAGACACTGAAGAAGAGTACCATTTAGACCTCGACGGTAAAGTATGTCAGCAATTAAGGTATGTCATGCAGA
>VDFB02048408.1:0-12232 GCA_007258455.2 Sequoia sempervirens
TTTAATATTTATAAATATTGTGTATAATATAAGTATTCTTAATTTTTTAATTTTTATTGTGTTTTATTTTTATATTTATGTGCTCTTTTATATATATATATATATATATATATATATATATATATCAACACATAATAATAAAACACAATAAATTTTTTAAAAAAACAATACTTATAATTATTATGGACAATATTTATAGATTTTATAAACAATATCTATAAATATTATAGACAATATTTAGCCGATAGCTATTATACCGGGGGAACCCCACCGGGATTTCCAACAGGCTGATGTTGGAAACTCCGGTGGTGCCCGACACTTGCACTGTGTAATAAACGGAGGTCTTTCATGCGCCGTTGGCGCTTTGCTCACCACTACCATAATCTTTTTCGACATTATTGCTCTGGTCACATCAAAAGATTTTAGTTGGATTCGAACCAGGACTGTCAAGTTCAAATTTGAATTCATAATGTGCCATTGCCTGATACAGACAAAAATATCGTTGATGCTTGGATTTTTCTGGGACTGATACCTTTTGAGCTAGTAAATGAGCCGTTTCTTCTATCATGGGAATATGAAGCGATAAGGCTTTCTATTTCGTATTGAAACGATAGGTACCGCTTGCCACTAAGCACCAAAGAATATATTCATATAGGTGTATAAAGTTTCATTTAATAATTTAAGAATATATTCATATGGGTGTATAAAGTTTCATTTAATAATTTAAGAATATATTCATATGGGTGTATAAAGTTTAACATTTAATAATTTAGATTTAATGATGTATGGGGAAATCAATGACTTTTGGTAAGGGTCTTATTTAAATCCTAAGCACTTTTCTAATCCAAACAAAAAATATAATAAATAAAAGCATTAATTTCTCCTTTTCCGTGTGTAAGTGCAATAATTGTTTACAAATCAATGCAATAAAGCCTCCTTTCATATTATTTTTACATTATTAGAGTTTTCCATTATATATAATATAAAAATAAATAAATAAAATAAATATAAACAAATATAAATAAATAAAATAAATAATAATCTACATAATAAATAAAATAAAATAAATTAATTTATATAGTAAATAAAATAAAAATGATTCTTTAAATAAAATAATATAATAAATTTTTAATAATAAAAATAAAATAACTATTTAACTACAAGATAACTTATTTATACTATAAAAATAATTAGCCAATAGGCTATTATGTGTTCCCCCACCGGGATCTCCTCCAGCATCAGAAACCCCACCAGGAATCCCACCAGGATCTATTACATGGCATGTTGTACACTCTTGTTTGTCTCCGTGATGTGAAAGGTAATGCAGGAAGCATTCATCGAGCCTTGGAGACTTCACATGTGGGCATATGTTGGGTGTGATAATCACTGCTTAGTATATAACTAAAGTTGTATAGGAAGTGTTGTTTTAAAGAGAATTAGAAGGGGAAGGAGAGAGAGGTAGAGAGGAATAAGTGAGAGAGGGAGAGAAGTAGAGAGGGATGGAGAGAGTGAGAGAGAAATAGGTGGGATGGAGGGAGGAATAGGTAGAGAGGGATATGTGATATGGAAAGAAATAAATAAGGAAGGAGAGAGCAAGAGGGAGAGAGAAGGGGGTAGGGAGGGAGGGAGGAAGAGGTAGAGAGGGATAGGTGAGATAGAGAAAGAGAGAGATGAGGGTAAAGAAGTAGAGAGGGAAGGATAGACAAAGAGTGATAGAGGAGGGAGAAGAAGTAGAGAGGAAAGGATAGAGAAAGAGAGAGAGAGGAGGGTAAAGGGGCGAAGGGAGGTAGAGAGGGATAGGTAAGATAGAGATAGGGAGGGAGAGAGACATGGGATAGAAAGAAATAGAGAAGGAAAGAGAGAGCCAGAGAGAATGAGAGAGAGGGAGGGAGGGAGGGAGGGAGAGGTGGAGAGGGATAGGGGAGATATAGAGAATTAGAGGGCGAAGGAGAGAGGTAGATAGGAATAAGTGAGAGAGGGAGAGAAGTAGAGAGGGAAGGAGAGAGTGAGAGAGAAATGGGTGGGATTTAGGGAGGGATAGGTAGAGAAGGATATGTGATATAGAGAGAAAGAGGGATATGTGATATAGAGAGAAATAGAGAGGGAAGGAGAGAGCAAGAGGGCGAGAGAAGGGGGGAGGGAGCGAGAGGTAGAGAGGGATAGGTGAGATAGATCACTGCTTTCTTCACGTCGTCCATTGATTTTCATGGCCGTAAATAATGTGGGTTCAACCTATCGGCGTAAGTATTGCACCTCATTGGGGTGCAAGTGCTAGTTATAAATATTATAAACAATATCTATAAATATTAGTCACAATATTTATAAATATTACACAAAATAAATAAAATTAAAGAAATAGCTTAAGCAAAAAAGGTTACCCTTTTTAAGAAATGGAGAGGAATATTATACAAATTCAAAATCTAAAGAAAGAAATGAATAAAAAAGACAAAGGGGATCAAGAAAAGAGAAACCAAAAAATAAGAACAAGGAAAAATACAAAAACAATATAATAAATAAATAGTTCTAAAACACTTAAAATAGAAAATAAACATTAATTAAAAACAATAAACAAAGACAAGACTTAAAAAAGAATAAAATTTATTAAAAAAAAACCAAAGAATAAAATACACAATATTTATAAATATTATACATAATATTTAGAAATATTATATACAATATTTATAAATGAAAAAATCAACAAATAAAATTAAAAAATAAACAAAAAAAGCTATAAAAAGGAAAGACAACAAAGAATAAGAACCAAATAATAAAATTAATAAACAAATAAATAAACCAAAAAGTACATTAAATAATACAACAAATTTTATAATCAAGAAGGAGGAAGAGGGGAAACTGAAGAACGATAGATGAGAAAAGGCGAGGGTGGGGGAAAGGAGACAGGGAGGGGGGGTGAAAAACTAGAGGATAAATTGGAGGAGAAAAGGCCTAGAGAAAACAGGGGGGAGACAGGGGATAGAATTAGGGGGTAGAAGGAACCAAGATGAAACTGGAAAGGAGAAAAAGGGGAAGGGGGGGCGAGGAAGGAGGGGATGAGAGATATAAGTGGGGATAGAGCTAGGTGGGGGGTGGGTTGAGGGTAGATAAAAGAGGTTTCCAAGAGGAGCTTAAGGTCCACCCTTCGACATGATTAAGGTTCGTCAAGTGCTTAAATATTTCAATGGCTTCTTGAAGTTTCATCTTGAATAAGTTGGTTTCAATGGATAAAATTTGGGTGTTTTCAATGCAAATGTGGTGTTTTTCTTAGGAGTGATTGGCCAAGGTAGATTTGAAGACACACTTGTGCTTCATGTCAGCACAGTACTTATATTATACACAATATTTATAAATATTAAAACCAATAATGAAAATAAATTAAAGAGCTAAAAAAGAAGAAATGAAAAAGAGCCAAATAAACTAGATTATATATATATATACATATATAAAGCAACACATAATAACAAAACACAATAAAAGTAAAAAAATAAACAATACTTATAACTATCATGGACAATATTTATAGATATTATAAACAATATCTATAAATATTATCCACAATATTTATAAATATTACACAAAATAAATAAAATTAAAGAAACAACTTAAGCTAAAAAGGTTACCATTTTTAAGAAACACAAAGGAATATTATACAAATTCAAAACCTAAAGAAAGAAATGAATAAAAAAGACAAAGGGGGTCAAGAAAAGAGAAACCAAAAAAGAGGAACAAGCAAAAATACATAAAACAATATAATAAATGAATAGTTATAAAACACTTAAAAATATAAAATAAATATTAATTAGAAACAATAAACAAAGACAAGACTTAAAAAAAAATTGTAAAAAACAAACCAATGAATAAAATACACAATATTTATAAATATTATACATAATATTTAGAAATATTATATAGAATATTTATAAATAAAAAAAGTCAACAAATAAAATTAAAAACAAAAAAAAAAATTAGAAAAAGGAAAGACGAAAAAGAATAAGAACCAAATAATAAAATTAATAAACAAATAAATAAACCAAAAAGTAAATAAAATAATACAACAAATTTTATAATCAAGGAGGAAGATGGGAAATTGAAGAACAAGAGAGGAGAGATGGCGAGGGTGGGGGAAAGGAGATGGGGAGGGGGTTTAAAAACTAGAGGATAAATTGGAGGAGAAAAGGCTCAAAGCAAACGAGGGGGAGACGAGGGATAGAAGGAGGGGAAATAAGGAACTGGGAGGAAACTGTAAAGGAGAAAAAGGGGAAGTGGAGGGTGAGGAAGGAGGGGACGAGAGATAGGAGGGGGGATAGAGCTAGGTGGGGGGTGAGTTGAGGATAGATAAAAGAGGTTTCCAAGAGGAGCTTAAGGTCCACCCTTCCTCATGATTAAGGTTTGTCAGGCGGTTAAATATTTCAATGGCTTCCCAAAGTTTTCTCTTGGAGAAGTTGGTTTCAATGGATAAAATTTGGGTGTTCTAAATGCAAATGTGGCATTTTTTTAGGAGTGTCCGACCAAGGAAAATTTGAAGATGCACTTGTGCTTGATGTCAGCACAATGTTCTTTGAATCTAGTATTGAAAGATCTACCTGTTTCCCCTATGTAGGGGATACCACAGGAACACTCAACCTTGTAAACACAAGAAGTAGATAAGATAATATTTTGCAAGGCTTCCTGAAGCATACCTTGATAAACTGGAGCATACTAAAGCAAATCCAATAGTGAAATCTTGGCCAGAGTAATACAAAGTTGCTCAAATAGATTGTAATTGCTAGGTGCTTTGGTCATGGGTTTAGGTGCTAAGGGAAGACTTGGTTGTGAAGGCGGTAAAGAAATAGGAACCAAAGTGTGGACACTGAAAAAGTAACCCTTCTACTTTTTCTTTCTTGTTTAGATCCTCCTTGTGACCTTGGCTTAGTTGTGCCTTGATTTAATGTTGTAATGTGGTCAACACATTCACATTAGGTCTTGGTCCCTAGAAAATTAAAATAATTCAAGTAGTGTTTTGCAAAAATGTTGTGAAGTGTTGTAACACATTTTCACACTTTTCTAGGACCTTATTATTATAATTCACCTAAATAACCTCTTTTTATCACTTGCCAAGCCTTATTTCAAAGTGTTGTAAAGAGTGGTAACAAACTTTCATGCTTTTCTAGGCTCGTCATCAATAATTTGACCCTCTCTTATGCTTAAATGACCCCTTTATACACTTACATGCCTTACTTAAGTGTATTTTAGAGAATAATCCCGTTAAACATCATTTAATACACTTTAATTCCTAACACCCATTAAAAATTATTATGAATAGGATGCCATCTAATTGCAATCCAAAACATTATTTCATTTATCTCCTAAGACCTTGGAAAGTGTTCCCCAAACACTAGGATTAGAAAGAGATTAAACTTGAATGAAATGAAAATGTAAATTGACATTTGTAATTAATTCTAAATGAGAGGAACATGTGGGGATGCCCATGAAGAGCTCCTACAAAATAGGAGCACATGGGGCACTCACGTGGAAGGTGGAACTCACCTTGAGTTAAGTTAACTATTTGGAGAAAAAGATAACACAAGTATATAATGCATGTAAAGATCCTAAAAGTTAGGGATTGATGTTTACATGCATGAAGTTCAGTTCAGTTCAGTTTAGTTTAGATCATATCAAATTAGTTCAGTTTAGTTTAGTCCAGTTCAGTATTGGTTCAATTTAGTTCAGTTATGGTTTAGTTATCTTCAGTTACACGTAGTTAGTTTTAGTTGAATGATACTTGACTTTAGTTGACCTGGAATTCATGACTAATGACTTGATTTGCATGATAGGTAGCAGTTGATACATACAGTTAAGTGGGGATGATCAATCATGTATGATATTGTCATGAAGGGTGGAGAGATATGTTTCAGTTAAAAGAGATTGACTTAGACCCACCTTGGGTACCCAAGTTGACATCTTGGAGTTAACACTTTTGCATGATAAGATATTTTATAAGGCTGAGTTAATTGGGCACATTCTTGGGCACCAACTTTGAGGAGAAGCCTACAAGATATCTTTGGAATCAACATTGAGTTAGCACTTTAGATTTGGATGCCCAAATGGATGAAGGACTTGTTTTGACATTGTTCTTCACAATAGAACTCTACTTGCAAAGAATAGGCATGGATTTTGTGAGATAAGCCTTGTGCTTTGTAATTGTAAACTCTTTGGAGTTTACAAGGCTCATTATTGTCTATTTATTGCAACAAATTGAAGAGAGTTTATTAGATTTTATTGCAGATTGTGAAGAAGAATTGTTGAAGGAAAATGAAGCATCTCAAGCAAGGATTGGAATTATTGTAATCTTATTATGAGATTAAATAATACATTGATTCTTGGTGGATTTTTTTCCTGAAAGGGTTTCTCCATGGTATATGTTGTGTATCCTCTTTCTTCTGGTCTTATTCTTCTACAATCTTCTATCTACTTCTACAAATGGTAAAATGAATCTAAACAGATAATCATCAACAAAGACTTTGTAACAAAGAATACTTAATTAAACTTGGTGGTTTTGGGTCCCTGTAAAATCCATTTTTTCCTTTATCAAAAACAAAGAATACTTAATTAGATCTATAGCTACAATATTTTTACAAAGTATTAAGCTACACAATTACCTCCATTTTTCAACATTTGGTATCAGAGCTAACGATTGGGGTAGAGTTTGGGATGCCTTTCTCTTAAAATTTTGAAGGTTTTTTGGCTATAGTGGGAGCTTTTACTATTGTGTTATTGTTGATTTTGGAAAATAAGTTTTTTACAATGAGCTTTAATTCTCATTTAGTTATTGAAAGATTCGAAGGATCTAATTATGAGATGTGGAAACTAAAAATGGAGGATCTCATTGAAGAGAGAGATCAGTGGTTAGTTGTTGGTAATGTGACAAAGTTACCTACAATGATTTCAAATGAGGATTGGGCTAAGCTTGATAAGAAGGCAAGAGGGACCATAAGATTGTGTCTTGTTGTTGATGTTCTCTTGAATGTTTCAAAAGAAACTACTGCATATAATTTGTGGAAGAGAATAGGTGATATTTATCAAACTAAAATTCTTACTAATAAGTTGTATTTGAAAATACAGTTGTATTCCTTAAAGATGAAAGATGGTGATTATGTTGCAAATCCTCTGAATTCTTTTAATTTGATTCTAAGTCAGTTAGTATTTGTGAATTTAAAGCTCGAAGATCAAGATAAATGCATATTATTACTTTGTTCTTTACCAAAATCTTGGGAAAATCTAATTGTTTCTATTAGTGGTAGTGGTGCATATCTGAAGATGGACAATATAATTTCTACTCTCCTATCAGAGGAGATTAGGAAGAAGTCTAAAACGGAAATCCAAGATGCCTTGTTTGTAAAAGGTAGGCTTGAGAAAAAGGAACCTAAGGGAGACAAGGAAGGAAAGGGTAAGTCAGAAGGACGGAGTAGGGTAAAGTGTTGGAATTGTGGTAAACTGGGACATGTGAAGAAGGATTGTAAGAACAAGAAAAAGAGTTTTGATTCTTCTACAGAGGGATCCTTGGATGATAGTAATTATGCTTTGATCATTTCATGTAAAACTGCTAGTGATGACTCTTTTCTTGATGTTAAAGAGTGATCTTCACGAGGAGGATGGTAGTCATGATGCCATGTGTAGCTTGTACCATAGTTCAATGGGAGTAGTTGGCAGTGATGAGGATGCATCATTGGTAAGGTTATCTTCATGTGATTGGAGATATGGTTTTTTTCTTTGTTTAGAGTGGTTGTTATTATGTCATACTTTACTCTTGATATGCATTTAGAGTTTGGCATGGTACTTGTTCTCTTGAGACTAGGATGTATATATGTTATGGTGCATGTGATCTCCTAGTAGGAGATGGTTAGATCATGTTGTCATGTTTATGTTCTTGATTCATGATTGGAGGTTTGACATTGATCTTATGTAGTTCTCTTACGTATTGGGTACATTAATCATTTTCTTGATTACTTCATGATAGTGCTCTGTTGCATTTGGTTTTTGGCATGGATTGGTTGGTTACAGGTCCTCATGGATACTTGGAGAAATAGGTGAAGCTTTATTTCTCTTATGGTAAGAGATGTATGTTGGAATGGTTACTTGTAAGAAAATCTATTTTCAACAGTAAAGACCAAGAAGCCTACACCTTGGTTGGACATGAATTCAACACACTTGATGGTTTCACTTGCCTCCAAAGAGGTAGTTTGGTTACAGAGACTTGGGAAAGGTATTGGTTTTAATTGCAAGTAAGTTAAACTTGAATGTGATAGCCAGAGTGCTATGTGTTTAGTCAAAAATCCTATGTACCATGCTCGTACTAAGCATGTTGATGTTCAGTATCACTTTGTGTGAGAAATGGTTGAGAGTGGGAAGGTATTAATTGAGAAAGTTGACACTTTAATTAATGTTGTAGATTATCTTACAAAACTAGTTCCTACAGATAAGTTCTCTTTGTTTTGAGTATTAATCATTTTCCTAGAGCTTCATGATTATGCAGGTTGCATTTGAAGTTGGCATGGATTGATTAGTTTGTATAGGAAGGCCATTGGCCTTGAGTCCTATACTTGATTTATAATAATGATTCCTTGTTTAGAATAATTGCAATGTATAATGTCATGTGGGAGAACGTTGGGAATAGGATGCCATTTAATTGAAATCCTAAACATTATTTCATGTATCTCCTAAGTCCTTGGAAAGTGTTCCCCAAACACTACGATTAGAAAGAGATTAAATTCAAATGAAATGAACATGTAAATTGACATTTGTAATTAATTCTAAATGATAGGAGCATGTGGGGATTCCCATGAAGAGATCCTACAAAATAGGAGCACATGGGGCACTCACATGGAAGGTGGAACTCACCTTGAGTTAAGCTAACTGTTTGGAGAAAAAGATAACACTTCTATCATACATGTAAAGATCCTAGAAGTTAGGGATTGATGTTTGCATGCATGAAATTTAGTTTAGTTATGGTTCAGTTGCATGTAGTTTGTTTCAGTTGAATGCTAGTTGACTTTAGTTGACTTGGAATGCATGACTAATGACTTAAGTTGCATGATAGATAATAGGTGATACATTCAGTTAAGTGGGGATGATCAATCATGCATGATATTTGTATGAATGGTGTAGAGATATGTTTCAGTTAACATAGATTGACTTGGACCCACCTTGGATGCCCAAGTTGACATCTTGGAGTTAACACTTTTGCATGATAAGATATTTTATTTAAGGCTGAGTTAAGTGGGCACATTCTTGGGCGCCAACTTTGAGGAGAAGCCTACAAGATATCTTTGGAATCAACGTTCAGTTAGCACTTCATTTTTGGATGCCCAAATGGATGGACTTGTTTTGACATTGTTCTTCACGGTAGAACTCTACTTGCAAAGAATAGGTGTGGGTTTTGTGAGATAAGCATTGTGCTTTGTAATTGTAAACTCTTTGAAGTTTACAAGGCTCATTATTTTCTATTTATTGCAGCAAGTTGAAGAGAGTTTATCAGATTTTATTGTAGACCTTTGTGAAGAAGAATTGTTGAAGGAAAAAGAAGCATCTCAAGCAAGGATTGGAATTATTGTAATCTTATTCTGAGATTAAATAATACATTGATTCTTGGTGGATTTTTTTCCTGAAAGGGTTTCTCCATGGTATATGTTGTGTATCCTCTTTCTTCTAGTCTTATTCTTCTACAATCCTATGTCTACTTCTACAAATGGTAAAATGAATCTAAATAGATAATCATCAACAAAGAATACTCAATTAGGATCTACAACTACAATAGTTTTTCAAAGTATTAAGATACACAATTATCTCCATTTTTTGACAAAAATTCCCTGGTGGGACCAAGTTTCCACTAGGGGCGACAATCCCACTTGGCTCAAAAATCAAAATTATTTCAAAATTATGGCGGGCTATTATTTTCTAAACCTTGAGGTCAGCCTGTGATGTGGTATTTTCAAGAAATTTTGTATAATCATGTATAAATATAAGGTTTTCCTCTCATTTTTCATCTTCTAATCTCCTTAATTTCAAAAAAAATCTTATTTTCTAATCAAGCAATCAAGTGATTTAACATTCAAGCACTTTGGAACCATTACTTGCGAATCTTTAGATTTCCACTTTAAGGGTTGGGTGAGTTGCAGTATTGCATTTTTTTCATTCATTAATCTCTTTTCATTTCATTTCATTTCATTTTCAAGGTTTAATTACCAAACCGAGGTTTGACCAAGGCAAACCCCTATTCACTAACCCTTAATACTTTTTCCCCTCTTTGCATGTGCTTTCGTAGGTCTTGTATGCAGATTTGTCAAAGAGAAAGGTGTCAAAAGGTGTCAAAAATTCATCAAAGTATTTCAAAGTCAATAAAACCCTAAAATAAGATTGGAGATCACCTACAGACCAAATTCTGCATATTTGGATTCAAAAACCTGTTAGGAGCTAAAGTGCAGAATGGGAGCTACATATTGTATCTTCAAATTTCCCAAAATCTGAAGGTGGACTAAGTCGGCATCAGTGGTGAATTAGTCCCACTACTAGGCTTGAAAAGTGTTTTCCACAGTTCTGAATACCTTTTTGGTTGAAACCTGTTCCTACAGAATTTCTCCAAATAGGACTAAGTCACCCAGCTTGGCATAAGTGTCCTAGTAGGATTCAATAGTGATTTTTGTGGGATTCTAGAGCCTCTCTACATCACATTCCAATTTCCAAGTCCACCTCTCCAGTGTTATTCATTTATGTTACATTTTATTTGCATTCTTAGTTCATTTTGCATATCACATTATGTTTTCAAACATATTGCATTTTCTTAGTTTTGCATCCATAGTTTATCTTCTTTATCAATTTCCAGCCTTAGAAATAATCTCCCTTGACATATTTCAATCTTTATTGCATTGGAATCTCACGGAATTTCTTGAGTGTGAACATTGTGAAATAGGATTCCTCTTCATTCCCCTTTTAGGTGTGGATAAGAGAAGTTGTGATCCCATTTCCATTGTCCACACGAAGTAGGTTGAGAAGTATATTGATCCAATTTTTGTTGATTTTTTCAAGTGTTATACATATGCCCTATGACATTATAA
Organism: Sequoia sempervirens; assembly: GCA_007258455.2. Taxonomy (NCBI): domain Eukaryota; kingdom Viridiplantae; phylum Streptophyta; class Pinopsida; order Cupressales; family Cupressaceae; genus Sequoia; species Sequoia sempervirens. The sequence continues at coordinate 11,088 of VDFB02048408.1, forward strand.
GAATTCGTAGCTTATAAGAATCTTGTGTAAAGGTCTGAAAAGTCATTAGCGACTAAGACCCCATGAATAGAATGAATCCTCTTAGAAGAAGGGCTAGCCAAATTCAAATAAATGATAGGTCTCTTAAGCCTTTTAGGGCCACAAACACAGTCATTACATTTAAAAACTTCTCAAATTGCAAAGAGGAAGTAGAGAGTTGTGATGAAGAAGAGTTCTTTGCTCGTGGTCTCTTGATTACCATGAGAATCTAGGAATGAGCATCCTAAGCTATCAAATAATTTTGTAGGTGATTTTTTGTGATATAACAAGTTGAATGGTTTTTAAAGCAACAATGGAAAAATGATCTTCAAATCTCCTTCAGTCCTCTCCAAACTTGATACCTACACATTCAAAGAGAGAGGAAAGGTTGTTCCATTTCTAAGGGGATTTTCTTAGTCAAACCCTGTGTTAGTTTTTCCACTTCCACAATGGAAATTTCAATGATAAAATGATAAATGATGAATTCACAAAGTGCTACAACTCACCACCCTTCAATGGCTCCCTTGAAGGATTGAAGTCATGCACATCACCTCAAGGTCTTAGATCTTGCTTCCTTAAATGCTTGAATTTCTTGGAGACCTACAACAAGGGGTTAGCCTTCACAAACAATGATGACATGAACATACATGAACTCACATAGGATTTTACATGACACTTGGGTCTTGAATTGCTACAATGAATCTTCAAAATGTTTCTCTTCACTTGCTCTTGACAATAATTATTACTCTTAATTTTCACCTATTGCTAGATAGATTTCAAATGATGCAATAACTAGGTATTTATATGCAATTAAGCTAATTTCTCAAAAATTAGATCCCAATAATCAACCTTTGCAACTTGAATTTCAAATGTTAAAATGTTGACACTGGAACATGTTTAAATTTTGATGGAAATAGAATAGAGGGACATTTTCGCCATAAGGCATCCCCACCCTTCCCCTATTTTGTGGAAATTAAGGTATTGGGGGCAAAGCATTGGATGAATGCATTTTTATCTGCTTGTAACTTTTTGAAAAATGATAAAAAAAAATAGGCCTCAAAATGCATAATTTAGGATATTAGGGGGTTAATTATGCTCAATAATTTATGGGGAGAAAACCATAGTGT
>VDFB02048409.1:0-42564 GCA_007258455.2 Sequoia sempervirens
TAGGTGGCAGGGTGCTCAGATTTTTAAAAAATAAATATTATGCCCAATGCACAAGTGACAGGGCGACGTGGTGGAATTTTTTTTAATTTTTTGGTTCACATGGACTACTGCGTGGACTTCCAAAGTTTACATGACCTACTTTGGGCCCCTCTCCCCTACTTGACATTGCAAACATGATGAAAAATTATTGCAACTTTCCTTCTAAACATCATTGCCAAGTTCCATTCATTAATTCATTGCATTTTTCTCCCAACAATGGGATACTATGATTTGTATTATGTAAAGGAAATGGTAGATGACTTTCATGGGCGTAGTTACAAAGGCTAGGATGAAAAGGGCTTTCAAAAGCAGGGCGTATGTGGTGTTTTATGCCATCAAAATGGGTCTAGGTGACTTGTATGTGAATTCCACATACAAATACCATGTGAATTTTGATGTGGCTTCAATGTTCCTGGTTGCACTCCTTAACTGTGGGGAAGATAAGGAATGTGTTAAGATGGTGATGAATAAGTTGGTGAAGGAAAAATGGTGCGAGGTTATGATGAACTATTTGGATAGAGCGATTGTTGGTATCGAATTGCAACCAAGCAATGGGATTTGGCCTCACTTAGCCTATGAGTATAATGGTCCTTATTATTATCCATGCCTCTGGAGCAGATGATAAGTCCTAGTGCACGAAGGCCAAGTGGGGCATCGGATTCTTGAAGGTGGTTGTTGGGGTTACCTTTTCTTGCGAGGTGGACGGGTCTTTTATGTTGTAGTGCCCCTCCATGATTCACCTTTTTCATGATGCTTGATATATGTTGTTTGGGTTGTTGAATTAAATTTGTTTAATTATGATGTTTGATTAATTGATTAATTAAATAAAGTATTAAACAAATCAAGTAGATAAATAGATTTGAGTTGCCTACAACAATTAAATTATTAAATCAAATTGTTAAGTAAAAAGTACTTCAAAAATTAAATATAATGATATTTATTACTAATGACTGAGTTTTTTTAAAATAAATTTCAAGGTAGGAAAATATTATAATATGCAAATAAAATATTAAAAAGAAAGGAGATAATGGATAATTTGTTAAAACAAGTAAAAAAAATAGAAAAAGTAATTTTGAACAACATGCGTAACTTCGAACTGGTTATTGTTTGGAAATTTGTTTTTACTAGATTTTTATCTGCTTTTTGTTTTCGAAAAACAAAAGCTTTCCTTGGTTATTAAATATCATTTTGGGTATATTTTGGGTTTTCATTTTTTATTTTTAGTTTCAAATGTGTCTAAAGGAATTCTTCTGTAGAACAGTTGCATTTTTATGAATTGTTTTGAGAAAAAAATATTGAATTGAGAAAATGGATTGTTATTGAATTGTTTTGAGGAAGTGGAAAAAATATTGAATTGAGAAAATGGATTGTTATTGAATTGTTTTGAGGAAATGGATGATTGTGAACATAATAGTTGATCTCGGCACCATTCTTCCATTTCTGTTGCATTGGAATCCAGTTCAATTTTCATGCCTTACCTCTAATTTTTGTATTATAACCTCATGTCCCCATGCGGCTACTTAACTCCATTTTCTACTTAAATTTAAGCAGCATAGATGTTTCCATGCATAAATTGTATTTTTGGGAAAGGATAATTTAGAATCTTTTCCTATATTAATGGAGCAACTACTGTTTAAGAATTGAAAATAAGCTGTGGAAAAAGAGGGGGGGGTTGAAATTGCATATTGTTAAAAATTCACATGGCTCCACAAATTTATTTCCCTCTTTTTTAAAATTTGATTTCATTTTTATTTTTCTAATGTTTTATTGTACAAATTATTATTAATACTATTAATATAAATTTAAGCTCGCTCTTAAAAATAAGCAGAAAAATTAAGCATTCATGGGGCCATCAGCTCCACAAATAACTCCTAAATAAGTTGAGCAGTGACTGCTAGCAAAAATAAACTAAGCAGCTGCATGGGGACATGAGGTAAACCTTGATTTTTAGCCACCCGACTTGCTAATCAATGGTGAGTTCGATTTAATTGTTCATGATTTTATTTTAACTTGAAACTCGATTTTAATTCATTGCATATGCATGCTAATCGCCATTAGAAACGACTGTGAGCTATTTACCTTATCACTTGCTGTGATTTTATTAACAAGGAATTTGATAGTATGTATTGCTTAGGGATTACGCCTTGTATATTGTAATCGATGCATTTTCTGTATACCACTGAAATCTCAGATTTTCCAACATGAATATCTTTTGCTTCTAAATGAAATCATCTTATTTTCATTCTTGTCATTCTTTGGTGGCTTTTTACTTTGTACGTCAACAACGAGATGATAGGCTTGTACTCTGTGAATCACCCTCATTATCTTTATGTTTCTTTTGCTTAATCCTTGAGACTTTTTATTTATTAATTTAGTGATGGCTAATCGATGCTTACCACTGTTGAAATTCGCCTCCTCCTTTTTACGCCCTATCCTTCCCGTGAGCATGATTTCGCCTCAGCCCGTAATCTTTATACTCGCCTTTGTAATCTATTCCGATAGTCACTCTTAACATTCGATTTTGGTGGATGGCATTGAGCTTGCTATGCATCGTTGCTTGCACCTTCTGTGGAATTCGATTTACATAAGCCTTCTTGGTATTTAATTTTCTTATGTAGCTACTTTAGTGGTGCGCCTCTCCTTGAGTTCGCTGCCCTCATGTAGGAGACTGATTTAAGGGTTTTAGGTATGCGTCCTCCCCTTGTAAACCGGCCTGTTCTTCCAGGCGAGTGAAAGTAATCTGACAGAGGGTAAATTCATATTTGTAGTATGTTCAAGTTCGATTCACCATCTAATGAAAAGACTTTAGGCAGAATTCGATTTAAAAATTCTATGTTGAACAATTCTAACTCTTATCCTGTGTCAAGTATAATATTTAGCATTCGATTTATGCAATTCGATGGTTCTACACTGAGTTTGGTACTTGGTTGTAAGTGGTTCGATGGTTACATTGCTATGTGTGATTAGATGAGTTGGGTTTGTTGTTGTAAGATTCGCCTCATATTTGGTAATTGTTGCATGCAGATTGTGTCTGGAGATTGAATTCGCCTTGTAATTTGTATTTCAGTTTAACTTTGACAGCCTATTTCTGGTAATCGTTAGTTGTTTGATAGTTGTACATTTTATTTGGTTTTTTATTTTTGGCCTTCGTCTTCTTGTGCTTCATATTCAAGATACTTTGATTGTGATTTTATTTCGATAGGCGATTTAAAATGTTATATCGTATGCTATGATTTCTTTTTAATAAGTTTTGAGTATGCATTTTGACAATGCAAATTATAGTGTGCATTCATTATGCTATGAGAGCAATGAATTTCTTCTATAAATGGCATTGATAATCTCTTATATTTATTGTATTCTGAAAATTATATTCATTTGTATATATAGTTATATGTTATAAAATTATGGTTGTATTTATGGAAGATTATATATATATATATATATGTGTGTGTGTGTGTGTGTGTGTGTATGTATGTATGTATATATATATTATAGTTTTAGAAGATAGTGAATATTAAGTTGGAGGTAGTACGATATGTGAAATCAATAGGTGTTATTAAGCATAGTAAAATTACTTAGAAGTATACAATTAATAAGTAAATATTATATAGTCATGGACTCAGTTCTTAAATAATGCATGGTGTGATAAGGTATTTAGTTTGTGTAAAGAAAGGAAATAATATTATATTATTCACTCCCTTTTTTCTATATTTAGTAATTGATATTCACATGATTATTTTTATGAGTTGAGTTATGTGAATAAATAAAGGATTAGTTAAATAATAATTAAATTTGAATAACAAATATAATTATGATAATAGATACATTCTTAAATTATTATTTCAAGTTCAATATTGTCAGGTTATTCTTGAGATAATAATATTAGAATGATAAATATCTAATCTTAAATGTCATAGACTTAAAAGAAATAAGTTGACCCACTTAGTTATAGAAGGGAACGGTAATATCAAGTATGAATGCAATGTGTTATAAGAGATTTTAAAATCAAATAGTTGTGTGTAAATTGGATATTTTAGTGAATTGAGTAGATAATTAAGTGAATTTAATTTTTTTTATATATAAATAATTGAATGATTGCAGATTCATGATTTAGATTAATTTGTACAGGATTTAGAATACTTCCTATTATCTAGTTAGCAAAAGGATGTCAGATATTTGATAGAACTTGATATGTGAAATAAGCAATTACGATAGGGTCAATATAGCATTATTTTATAGTTGAAATTTTAATACTAGGGTTTTGAAATGATTGTTTCATTGATGATAGAGTTACCTTGAAATATCGTTGTATAATCTTTTAATTTGATCAAGTGAGTAACCTATTTTAATGTCAATTTAATTTGCAATCTTTAGGTTGAGTTCATAGCTGAAATATTATTGCTTGTTTGATGTGCAAATCATGGCTCCCTTGGATGCACTGTTGGTTGATTCTACTATTAGTTATTGTGGTTGATTTTGGTATTGATTTGATTTTGGTTACTATTTTATGGAGGGATTTTTTGGGTCAAATGGTTATTGAGAGACTTCTAGAGGCTTGGGGAAAATAGTTTGAGTTTGTAACACCCCGTTGTGTGAACCCCAAAGGACAACTAAAACTAACAAATTACTGTATATTTTTTTTAAAAAGTAGAACATACATAAGATGAACATGAATATACACTACATGTAAAGCAATTATACAATTACAATATCAACTACATCCTCTGGGGTACACTTGACGACATTACGAAACCTAAACTCATACCATAACAATCATGAGCGAATTCCAAGATTACATTATAAACCAAGATATAGCATACGTTTACAATAATCATACAACCATTATAATCCATCAATAAGAAACATCCACAGATGATAACTCAACATAAATAAGATTAACTTATTCATAATAACAATAAACATACTATCATCATGTGAATTCAATGGAGGATATTTCCAAAGATACAACACATCAAATAATGGCTACCACGAATCATTAACCACATGAAGGTTACAAAGGTAAAATAATACATTACATCCGTTCATTACATTACATCATTTCAGGAATACATATGCACATCAATGCATCTTGTCACATAGTGGGAAAGATACATCATATAAGAGTAATTACAGAATTGAACATGATATAACTGAACTGTGGTGAAGCTTTGGATCATTTGCAACAACACGAACTCCACACTTTGCGAACACTGACTAGGAACCCAATGGGGTGCAAAGCACGTTCCACCCAACCACATAGACCCAAAGGCCCACCTCCTATGCTAGGAGATGACAAGAAAGACCCATGACCAAGTACAGTCACACAGAAGGGCAAGAAGACTCAATAACATAAGAGTAACAAGAAACATAAATATCAAGAACATCAGCATGTCTATCTTCAAGACTGCTTCTAGAGGTACACAAAGGCAATAACAAGGGATACTACAAGAGAGAATGTCATCGCACGGTCCTATCATGGGTTATCCTGGCTACCACTCAACAAGCACCAGCCCCCATCTATGGTTATCCTGGTTGCCTCTTACTAGGTGTCGGCCCCATAGGGTGACACATGCGGGACCACTAGCCTCTCATGAGGATGAGGTAGTGATCTTGTCAACCATGGCCTTCTCAACCCACCCTTAGTCTGTGGAAGCACTAACGGCGAGGGTGAGGTATCTTATTTATCTTTAGTTAATGTATTCCTACCCAAACCCACTAGTTCATTTTGTTAGGTTTTCACTTATTTAACCAACTCTTCCATGGGTTATCCAGGTTTCCCCTTTGTGCACTAGCCCCCATGAAAAGCCACTCTCCTTAATAGCCCTAAAACAAAACTTACAACAATAAGGGGTGTACCAAAACATAAAACACCAAAAATCACCAGTCCGAGTACAAATGTGAAGTAAGGACCATCTCACCAAACAATCATAACAAAAGGCTACATAACGGATCAAGGTAACACCCACATGAGACGAATCCGAAAAAGCAACCAACGACTCATAAAGATCAACCATGGAAATCCACATAAAACAGGTTTCCCAATGCCTCTGGAAGTCTATAGAACAACTACCCATAAGCTCCCTACTAAGAGTACTCACACATATTAGGTTCCTGACCAACATCAAAACATGACAATTCATAAAACCTCCTCAACTTATGGAATAATATAAAAAGGAAAGTATAATCAACATAAAACCATAATATCCATAATAAGGGATTAATTTCAATGAGTATTCTAGAAAATCACATAACTATCTACACATTTTCAAGACAATACTTTATGGAATCCCTTTAAAAATAATCAATCACATTTAAGTTACATAACCAAAATATAACTTAACCAAAATCCTTAATACCATTATTCTAATGTTAATAATTTCTTCAACCAAATATCCTTAAATCAAATAATTAAACTCTATCTTCCTAACTAGTAATACAATGATTTGCAAAGACATAATTCATTTGTTTAATTAAATCAATTCTATTAACTAACTAGGATATATATGTATACCCTTCTTTTAAATTTAACAAATTTAAATATTTCTTTCTAACAATTATCCAAATATATATATATATATATATATACTTACGTATACATATACTCATATATATCGATATGTTTATATATATTTAATCATATAAATTTTTCCTCATAAAAATATCAATATAAAACATAAATATAATAACATAAATCTATTTTAACTAAAGATTCCATATAAACAAGTTTCATACTATATATATATTTAACAGAATTAATTAAACAACCCCAAGTTTAAAACTAACAATATACTTATTTATAAAACACCATATTTATAAAACACCACACATATACATATAAGTACGATTATTTTATATTAACTGAAAATGCATTTTACAGACAGCAGTAAAACAGATTCATTTCTACCGAAATAACATCATAATATCTACAAGCATATATATCTACACACACATTCTTTCCCAATAAATTACTCTTAAATCAATAACACAATGCACATATATATTTAGTAAGGCATACACTGTTGATAATACTAAACATTTAAAATAATTAAAGAAACTATTTAAACTAAATTCCTAACTAACTGAGTACATAATTTACCCAAATAAGTTACTTGTCATTTACACCCGTATCTATATACTCATTTGAAGTAAAAATTACGAGAACATTCTAAATAATCGTCTATGTTTTAATTAAATGTTCTTATTGAAATTCTTTAAATAATTTTAAGAAAACTATTAAATCTTATAATATAAATATCTTAACATGCGAGTTTGATTCAACAAAATGTGCTTTTAACCTTCAACAGGGGTAAATAGACTCAGGCATGGGAGAATAGAGATAAATAAGAAAGTCATGGAATATATGAGAAATCAGCTACTTGCATAATTCAATGGGAAAGCTAAGAAAAAAACAAAACCATACTAGAAGTTACGAAGCATAGAATTATAGATAAATATAAGAAACATCAAACGCCCAGATTTTGGGACCATAGATTGCTAAAAAGGCACTACAATCAAATAAGTGGGATTTCACCATAAACGAGTGGCCATTCCAATGGTCGTTATCCAAGTGTGCATGGGGCCGCCTAGGATGGAGATGATGGAGCACTAATTCCTTGAAGATTACAAATTCCTCGTTGAAGATTACGAGTGGCACCATATTGACACCAGTACAGAAATACCCGCACCCATATATATTTATAATAAATGGAGTCTTAAGTTAAGGGTGCGACCAGTCTAAAGGTTGCGCACAGCAGCCTTGTGCTGCTGCATAGCACAAGAAGAGAAGGAGTGCAGGGCGCCACATCAAGGCTTTCAAATAGTCACACGCTTTCCACAAAGCATAAATAACCCATGGTCTTTTATACAATTATAAACATGAATCATTGAATTCGGTATGACCTTCGTTAAAATCTACAAAAAGAAAATCAGTTGGGGACCTCACTGAAAAGGAAATTACTATTCAAGACCAACGGGGAGATAGGAAGGATACGCGTTGGAGATAAAGATGGGCAACAGAGCAAAATGCAACCAATCTGAAAAATCAGAACTCCAACACACCCCTATGTCTCAAATAAAATCAGAACAAAAGTACTAACTTGGGCACTTGAAACCAAGGTAGCACAAACCATATTACATTTCTATTGACAAGGTGAATCGGCTACCTCCAAACAAAATTATAATCATAGATGGAATCGATTTGGCATGGGAATGGATGCACATGAGAGTGTCTCGGCCAAGAGGGGTGAGCTTTAAGAAGGTAACAACCTCTTATTCAGGTGAATGATGGTCAATCAAAGAGGCCAACTATAATCAAAGATATCTCAAGGTTGAGGGTATAGCAACAAGAGTAAAATAAATAGAATTGAAACTTAGTCGAGATATGAAGATAAAGTGGTCGTAGGACAAAAAGAGAACTATCCAAATACATATGAAATCGAGCTGCTCAAATAAGACATTTTTATGCAAAACAATGGAAGAATATGAATTCAAAATAAAATCACCAACCTGAAAACGACGTTTGCCAATGGAGATGGAGAGCTGAGTTACTTCCAAAATTCTCTTGGCTGTAAAATTTTCTTACCTTTTACTAGAGCCCAATTCCGCGTTAAAATTTTTTTCCATTCCCTGAATGTTCGTTTCCCACAAAATTCTCAAATAAATTAAGGAAAAATCTCTATAGTTTGTTGATAAACCAACAAGACAGATGGCAATTTTCCCATCCATTTTCCCTATTTCCAAGAGTGCATCCGTCAATTTACCTTTTTCTTGTTTTACCACCTGTTGAAAATCCTTAAGTTTTTAGTAAAATTAGAAACCTAACTCTCCACTATTATGTGTTTAAAACTATGGATAATAGTTTTCACCCTTATTTTATTATTTTACCGTTTATCAATAGATCACACTATTTAAATTAAATAAATCATAACTGTTACGTAATTCTTTTAATTACTTTTAAAATTTATCTTTCCAAATATAATATCCATTTTGATATTTTAATCAATACCTCATTATCCAAATATTTAAATTTAAAATGAACATCATTAATAAGTGGATTACTAATCCATTATATTAAATTTTAAAATAAACATTATTTATAAATGCAAATTTATGTTTTATTTAAATATTCATCTTTAATAAAGAAATAATATAAGCTATTAAATCACTATCCCCTTTGAATTAATTTAATAATTAATTAATAAAATTCTCTTAATAATTTAATACTTTAATTAAATCAATGTTACAAATATGAGCAATGTAACCCAAAACAACACCTGAACGACAATGAGCCATGACCATGTCAAATAATTGAAACACATTAATTAACCAATTACTTGAATGAAAAAATAGAACAACATTAAATGAACAATTAAAACGAATGACTCAAATGAAGCAATACCAAAACGAGAACGAGGTCGCAAATAGACAACATCGTCAAACAAAATGATGGGGTGACAGACTAGGACGAGGGGCATTCTTGTCAACTCTGGTTTCCACATCATACCCATTGGGCTTATAGGGAACACTCAAACCCGACAGTGTGGGTGGAGTCGATGCCTGGTACCTGTATCCTGCATTAAACCAAACGTCAATCAACATATATATCCAATCTCAAGCACACTGTGAGAAGGAGTCGCAGCGTAGCAAGGCGCTCGCGAATGAGCGATGCTACACTGTCCTCTCACCAAGACTCCAACAAGCAACACATCATCATGAATATCATGATGCAAGCATTAATCAATTTACATAACAATATAACACCGCATCCAAATGATAAGCATAACTAGATAAAGATAAACACCATGCATCATCATATCATCAACATCAGAAAAGAGTATCATAATCATCCACATAAACAAAACTGTCTACCAAACAAGTCAAAATGGTGAAACAATCACCATCATAGTCTCAAGTACTCAACACCGAATGAGATGAATATCAGAATAATGACAACACGAGAGGTATTACAGAGTTTTGATTTCACGTTTTTGTCATTTTGAAAGTGGATCGATTTTGTACTTAGATTGTGTTCATGAGGGTATTTAGCCTTGCATTGTCCACTTGTTATTATGGTTGGGAAATTGTAAACAAGATGGTTCATGCCATGCTCGGGATATGTGATTCTTGTGGCTTCGTTTCGGTGTGCAAGATGGCTTACCCTGTTGGATGTGTTTGGGTCTTCTAATTGTTGTAGGGGGAGTGGCTCTCAACAGGGGCCGGTGCACAAAGTGGCATCAGGGTAACCCATTGGATATTTTCTTAACTCAGTGATAACCTAATAAATAAATTAGGGGGTTGGGTAGATTACACATTAATCAAGATAACTGGAAGCCTCACCCATGCCTATAGTGCTCATTTAGGCTAAGGATGGGTTAAGAAGGCCTATTTGGAAAAACCAACTTCCTTTTCCTCACGAAAGGAAGGTTGGTTTTGCATGTGTCACCCTATGGTGTCGGCGTCTAGTGAGAGACTATTAGGGTAAACATAGATGGTGTAATACCCCTCTGTTTTGCTTTATGGCTGGACAATGTGTCCTTGTTTGCTTGGATGTGTTTTTTGGTTATTGAGATACTTTATCATGTGTGTGTTATTTGATCGTTATTTATAGAGCGATAGTCTATTTGTGTGATGTGATGTATTTTATCTTATGCTTTATTTGACATGTTTTAATTGGTGTAATGATGATTAGTTATTGTAACATGTTATTACATGAGATGTTTGTTTATGATGGAACTGTCAGTCTATGATGAGTGTATTGGTGAAGGGGACGAGATTGCATCACTCGCTTGCAAGTTCCCTACAATTCTGTGATTTCCTCTTCACGGTGTGTTTTATCATATTATATATATGCATGTTCAATATACTCTTTGTTCACAGGTTGACAAGTACAGGACATCGACTCCACCTGGTTTCATAGGGTTGAGCGTGTCCATTGGCCAATGGTATTCGATTGGGAGATAGTAGCTAGGTTTCCTGTGCCAAGTCATCACCCTAGTCATAGTGTGTCGTCGGGTTTAGTCGGGTTAAGTTGCTTCTTTGTTGTTCTTCTCTCCTTGATTTCATTTAATTTCAAGTTGAAAAAGGTAAATAAATAGCTCTATGTATTTAAGTTGTTTATTAAATTGATCTAGTTATAATGTTAGAAATGTTATTTAATTTATTAATTAATTTAATTGAATTAATAAAATAATCTAATCTTGGATTAGATTTATTTTATTGATTAATTAAATTAATTGTGTTGAATTGATTAATTAAATTTAGTTGTGGAGTAAATAAATTAATCTATTAATCCATTAAGTGAATAGTTTAATTGTATTTGAAAAGTGCATAAAGTGAATGATTTAAATCTATTTTGAAATTTAAATTTTGTTTTAAATTACTAAAATGCAAATATCTTGAAAATGCATGAATTAAAAGAATTAAATTTATTTGAAAAGGAATTTGATTTTAAATTATTAAAAGTAAGATATTTTGTAAATGCATGAAAATATCTAGTGTTGAAAGATATTTATTTTTTTGGGAAAAAGAAAATATCTGGGATATTATTTTGGGGGAAAGTTGACTAAATTTGGAGAGGAATGAAAGGATTGGGGATTATTATGCTTGGAGAAAAAAAAAATAGATTGTTGTTAAAAGGAAGGAGAGTTCTTCATGTTTTGTTTATGCATTTTTGGATTTTGGGTGAGGATTTTGGAAGAGCTTTGGAGAATCTTCTTGCAGGGAAGCTCAACTTTCTTCTTCAAACTCTCCTTCAAGCTTCAAATTACAGGTTCTCTTTGTTTATTGTTTTGGAAATTTGCATTTTTTGTTTTGAAAACTTGTTGCAATCATTCTTGAAAACCTAGTTGAAATCTTGAAGAAATTTAGATCTTTTTTGTAGAAAAGCAAAACTTGCAACAGAAATTTTCAATTTCAACAATAGAAAAATGGAAAGAAACAACATGAAATTTGAAAACATTTATTTTGGAGTTGAAATGCTTCATATTAAATTTGAAATTGGAACCAAGAAATTATGTTGAGAAATTAAGTTTATTGCAATTTTTTTGTAGAAAAGTTGCACAATTTGACTGTAAATGGGAATTTAGGTATATATATATATATATATTCTTTATATATATATATAGAAACATATCTTATAAATATATTTTTATCATTTTGGAAATGTTTTTTTTAAAAAAAAATTTACACAAAATAATTTAAAATAAGGTGCAAAGCAGGGGAGAGATATTTAAATGTTTTTAAAAAGAAAACATATAAAAAAATTATTTAATTTTGGGGGAGGCTGCAGCCATGGTGCACAACCACGCCCAGTGAAGGGGCGTTGTTGTGGCAGCGCTCCCCACACTATGTGTGGGGAAGTGTTGTCACAGGCAGCGCTGGCCTCCACAGGGGAGGTTGGGCACAGCCTTTGGCTGCGTCCCCTCTCCCTTTTGGGGGCCCATGGGTCAAAGGAAAATTCGTTGCTTTTTTTATATTTAATTTAATTTTTATTTATTTGTTTTATATTATATATATAATATATATATATATATATATATTATATATATTAAATAAATTTGTTTTTATTATTATTTAGATATATAATATGCATATATTATATATATATATAATGTATATATTATGTAATTTTAAATAATTGGATTTGGGAATTTTAATAGTTGATTTTAAATATATATATTTAAATAATAAATATATATTTAAATATATATAGATATATTTGTATATACATTGAGTATATATTTTTATATGTATATTTAATATTTATTTATATTTAAATATAAATTATTTTGAGATGATTATTTTATTATAATAGAAGCAAAAAAGTTGATTTTATAATCAAATGATTTTATTTAAAATTTGATTTTTTATTATTATGTGTAATTGGAGAAAACGAAATTAAATTATTAGTTCTAAATTCCTCAAGGTTGCAAAGGTAATTGTATTTACTTTTGAGTATTCGCAAGTATGTTAATTGAGTTAATTAAATATAATTATTTTTAGAGTATTTTTATTAAGAAAGATGCAAAGGTTGATTCTATAAGAAAATGATTTTTATCTTTAAAAAAATTGATTCTTATTATTAATTGTAATTGAGAAAATTTGAAGTAAAGTAATTAGTTTAGTCCCTGATTTGAATTGTGAATGGAATTAAACAATTAGGGTTTTTGAAATACTTAATGTTGCAAAGGTAATTTCACTTACTTTGGATGTTTGCAAACGAGGTACTATTGCTTTGCTTGGATTTAGTAAATCCTATTTTAATTAATTACATGCAATATGTTATTGCGTTGTTTGGATTTAGGAAATCCTAAATTAGGTTATTTAATTGCCAAAAGTGTCTTTTCGTTGTGTGTTTTCTCTCATTGTCATTGTTGGGCAAATGGAGTGAATTGTTTATGTAAGTCTTCCAGATGGGATTTTTATTTAATTGTGTGGGTTGTCGTAATATTTTAGTCAACCTTTATATTGCCTTGGGTAGTGCATATAGTTGTATCCTGTTGTTTTACCCGGTTTTCATGAATGGGGATGGTTTGTGCCTCCTTGGATTAGGAGTGGATTATGTGATTTGTGCCTCTTGTGGATTAGGAGTGGATTATGTGATTTTTGCCTCTTGTGGATTAGGAATGGGTTATGTGATTCATGCCTTCTTTGGAAGGAGTGGATTATGTGTTTTGTTGCCTCCAGTGTTTGGAAAGGGTTTGACTTTTGTTGCCTCCAGTGTTTGGACTGAGTTTTCATTATATGTTCCTCCTAGAGTTGGAGTGATTGTTTATCTTGTTTGTATGCACTTTGGCACCCTTGGTGTTTGGTTTTGTGTTGGTTTGTTGTCAAGTAGAAGAGTGGCTTTTGTTAGGCACCAGAGCCCAAAGAGGTAAACTGGATAACCTTTGGAGGTGGTTTAATCAAGTGATAACTAAATCAATGTACTTAGAAGTTAGGTAGTATTTCACACTAATTAAGATAATTGAGCCTCACTCATTGACGCAAGTGCTCATATAGGCTTGGGATGAGTGGGAAGGCCTGGAGTGGCAAGGTCATCTATCTTGTCTTTACGAGAGGTATTTGATTCCACATGAGTGAGTATGGGTGTCGGGATTCAGTAGAAGCCACCAGGACAACTCATAGTGGGGGCCGAAGCCTATGAAGATTCCCAGAGGATATCCCATGACGAGTTGTGTGATGACACTCTTTCTATGACAACAGTTGGTATTTGGTTTTATGTGTATGGTCTTCTTAACATACTCTATCTGTTTTATTTCTGGAAGCAATGTGACTTATGTCAGTAATGTTAGAGTTGTACTTGTGTTATTCTTATGGTTGTATGGTTCATGTGATTGGTTGTGTCAGTGTGAGTTAGCTTGTGTCTAGAGGTTGATGGTCTTGTATAGGATTCCTTGTTACTATCTCGTAGCACGGAGGGTGAGCCTTTGAGTATCACATGGTTGGGTGGAACGTGCACCTTAATCTGTTGGGTCTTCTTCTTGTTCGTGTGGACAAGATTTCCAGTTGGAGAGCTCGTGGGATCTAGTTTCATTTCATGCAGCTTTATTCTTTTCAGTTGAATCTTGTAATTAATTACCCCTTATTTGTGATTGAGGTGGATGATGTAATTTGTAACCATGTTTATTGGATTTACCTCATTCGGGGAATGAGATTTGTAATCGTATTGTTAAATTATCATTATTTGGAAACATGTGGTATCTCTTATGCTTTGATGTAATATATCATGTATGGAATGTATGTGTATTTAATTTGTTAAGTAATTAAATGTGATGGTTTCAATTCATGTTTCTTTTTTGGGTTTAAAGTAAACTCAGTCTCGTGACCCTAGAGGTTGTTGGCAATGGGTAGTGAACTTGCAAGTTAATTGTACTTAAACAAAAAAAAAATAGTACGTTTAAGTAGTTAATTGCAACTTCCTCTAGGGTTGCGTGGCGGGGCATTACAGATGGGGGTCGTCATCTAGATTGTCAGGGTAACTCATAGATGGGTTTCAGCGTCTAGACTGATAGGGTAACCCATGTTAGGACCATGCAATGGCACTCCTCCCTATAGCAACCTAGCATTCCCTAGTCTTGTGTTCCCCTTGTTGCTTTTGTGCCTCTAGAAGTGGTATCTTTTTCATGTGATGATTTTGTTTTACATTGTATGTTGGAGTCATGTTAGCCTTTGGTGTTGTGTTACTATTCTCTTGACTATTTTGTGTAGTGGGACCTTACTGCTATCTCCTAGCAGGGGGGGTGCACCTTAGGGTTCCACATGGTTGGGTGGATTATGTCTTTTCCTCCATTGGGTTTCCCAGTTGTTGTTCATGAGCATGGTGGATGTACCTTATGTAACAGGTTTTGGATCTTGTTCCAGTTGGAGAAACAATTGCTTATATTCCATATATCTTTGTATCATGTAATGAAATCTTGATGTATTTTTCCCGGTGTATTCAAGGAAGCAGTGATGTAAGCTTGTAATAATGTAATGATGTACCCTCGTGTAAGGGAATTTGTATATGTACTTAGTGGTTCTCATTGTATGATCATTAATGATTATGTATTTGATGTTATGTATTGAGTGTATGTGCTTATTCATTTAATGCAATGGATTTAAAATGAACTCTTGTTATTAGTTAACTCATGATGTATGATTAGATATTGTTACGTAGGTTTGTTCATAATGCGGTCATTGAACCTTGGAGGACATAGTATAGCTTGTATGTTAAGTTTAGTTATGATGTACTTTTATTGTTAGTTCACTTTTTTTAAAAAAAATGTGCCATTATTGTAGTTAGTTGTGTTGTCCTCTGGGGTTCTTTGGTGGGGTGTTTCATATGTGGGCCACTAACTTAGAAGATGAAGAGGCTATGGAAGAATGTTGCTCAAGATGGTGAGAGTGTTTCATGGCTCCTTTAGTTGTTGGTCTTGTAGAAATTATCCTAAATATTTAGGGTAAGGTCTTATGGAGGGCACTTTCTAAAAAAATTGAGTGGTGTTGCTAAGATTTTTTAGGAATATTTT
Source organism: Sequoia sempervirens (assembly GCA_007258455.2). Classification (NCBI taxonomy): domain Eukaryota; kingdom Viridiplantae; phylum Streptophyta; class Pinopsida; order Cupressales; family Cupressaceae; genus Sequoia; species Sequoia sempervirens. The sequence continues at coordinate 16,047 of VDFB02048409.1, forward strand.
GAAGTTGGTGGTCCCATGAATTTAGTAGTGTAGATTAGCTTCAAAGTTTAAGCTCTAAAATTTAGGGAAGTTGGTGCTCCCATGAAGTTGGAATGGAATGCTATGAATAAAAAATTAATAAATAAACACCATTTCCCTTCATTTTTCCCCTAGTGGAAATCTAAATTTTTAGATGTGTGATAAGTGGCAAAAAAATCTCCTAAGCTGGTGGGGAAATTTCTAGCCCCACCCCAATTTTAGCAATTGAAATCTTCAGTCCTAAAAGGTAGTGGTTGCTATTTTTCAATTAATCTCATAGCATAATTATTTTCCCCCCTGAGACCTCCTGCTCGATGAAAATAGATGTCCAAGCCCCCCCATGGGACCATACTGCTATTGGTTCAATTTTGTATATTGGCCCTAGTAGAAGTTTTGTGCCTTAATATGCAATATTGAATAGAAGTAAGCAATAGTAATGTAATATGAGCCCTTTTGATATAAGGCTCATACCTAGACTGATATAGTATGCTCTACAATTAGAAATTGTATGGTCTTTCAGGTCCTATTGGGTGATGAAACTTGCAAAAAAAATTATAATATCAATATATTTGAGTGTGGCCCCATAGTGCCATTTTTTACTGATAAAAAATAAGAAGAGCTATGCATAATTTTATATATTAAAGTATTTACCTCATACAAATTATATATTATGTGGGTTCTTTTACAATAGATTGAAAGTTATAAATAAAGTGAAGTTAACATTAGATTATAGTATTTACTTTATGAAGTTGAAATGAAAATAATGTGAAAAGTGAACATTTGAGAATGTAAAAATCATAATATTACATAATGAGCTATGCAAGGCATAGAATAAAGAAACTCAATGTTGGAAAATTGTAGCAAATTGAGGTTGTGTGTATTTATGTCAACTTAAATTTAAAAGATTATATCCCTTGACTTTTCTTTGGCACCACCAAGAATATTATGAGACCATAATTGCACCTTTTCATTAATTCATTACTTGCAATGCTACAAATGCCAAATAAAGTTTACTAACACTTGGTTGTAATGTAAACATAATTTGCATATCTAACTATGGTGGAAAACACAATCCAATGTAAGAGACCATGAGCATACCTATCAACAACTAGATCACCAAATGGGCAAATAGATTAAATTGACATTTTATCTCAAAAAAATTGAGTGTGGAATATCCTAGCTTCCATTATGAGTGATAAAGCTTCTCCCTTATCATACTTGGATGAAGTATATTCTTTCCAAACATGCACATCCTCTTCATGGCGAGTAAATTAGCAAGTGTCAAATATGTGATTGCAAAATGCATTGTTTGTTAAATATGACAAGGTCTATTTTCAATGGTAGATTTAGTGACCACCAAATTTGTTGCATGTCCTAGTTTTTCCAAATTCAAAAAAGTTAGAGGGGTTCCCTCAAGTTTTCCATTGTCTTCCTTGAAATTTGTTTCTTTTTGCAATAGCCTTTTCAATGTTTCTTAAGTCTACATCATTTATTTAGTGAGTGTTTAATACATGCTTGAGTGTTTGATTGCCATATAAAATGTCTAACTAAATATAGACTAAATTTAGTTGATTCAAATAATCATTTTTTAGGAATGACAACTCAATAAGAAGGATTTTTCTAGTCCCCAAAAGTTTATAGATTGAATGGATAAGGCAATACTTTCTACCTTTTTTATTAGATTTTATTTCCTATGTTTTTTAAATAGAAGTGTATCTAATTTTACTATCTTCTAATTAGATTATTTTATTTCAACTAGTTCTCTTAAGGGTGTATTGTGTTAGCAATGCTTACCCTTGGAAAATTATCTTCCTTTACTATAGTAGTACTCTTCATCTTGTGCTTTTCTATTGTAGTGAGTACCTATATTTTAACTTCTTTTCTTTCCTCAAAAATATTATTTTCCCAAATGATGTCTTGACACTTGTTTATAATGTGAATCTTTGTGATGTTTGTGGTGGCCTCATAATTGTTTGTCATAAAAAAATCTGACCCATTTGAGTACCTCATGTTACATAAGAATGCATAGTTTTGAAAAGTCAACATTTTTTTTCTTAAATAGACCTTTTTGTGATTGAGTGTGCATTGTTTGGGAAACTCTCTTGATGAGTGCCCTTTATAGTTTTTACTTATAATAACAAGCATAATACATAATAAAAAACATAAAGCACCTCAAATTATATGAAAAGAATATATATGTGAGTACCTCTAGTGTGGAGTTTTGGGGTGATAGAAATGTGAGTAGAGAAACTAGGTCCAAAGAGTTGGTGTAGAAAATTAGGTACCAAATTTTGGACATGAAAAATTTGGTTTCAAAAGAATATGATGCCACACATTTGGATTCTAGTGTGAGAATAGTAGATTCATGAGAATAAAAGCAATAACATTAATATAAAAGGGATGGAATAAGGTATAGGTGTAGAGTTTGGGTGATAACTTGATTTTTTATAATGGAGTAAATAGGGTCATTTTAATGGGAAAACCTCTCAAATTCTTAAGATAAATTTGGCTCATACCAATGTGATGTTGAAAACAATATGTGACACCTATTTATAGCTCAATTAGGTTAAAATAATCCTATAACTCTTAAGGAGGTTGGATAGTAAAAAGTAAGAACTTTCACACAATCAAGATGAATTGTGGATGCATCAAATAAATCCTATATAACCCATCCACACATATGTCATGTAAATTTTATGACCCTTCTACTCAGCCATTAATTTTTTCATAAATTTTCTTGAAAATATGCTCTAATTTTGCAATCTTTTAATGTAACACCATATAAATTGCATATAAATATAATGTGTATCATAAGTGAATTTGTGAAAATGAATAATACATCACATTTGCTCAATAAAAAAACCAATCACATGCAATAAGTAAATACATGCTAAACAATAAATTTGTGTATCTGTTCAATCTTGATAAGTGAGTATGATTGCATGCAAGGCTTACAAGTACACAATACCATAAATCCATTCAGTACTCTTATGAATATTTTTTGTGCCACATGATAAAATGGCATTAACCTAATAAGTGGCATCCTAGATAGATATCAAGATTTAGTAACCATACTAACATAAACATCTAATCATCTATATACATATCAAATCATGAATTCATATTACTCTCTTAAACTTAGTTTTACTATCATGATTCAATTCCATAAGATCTTCATAGGAATCCATCGAACTACTATGGGTTAGGTGCCCAATTATCCTCTATTACTTGCAAGTTAAATCTATTATGATTTTTGACAAATATTTTCAAATGAAGATCAACCCTCCTAAGTGTGATCAATGTAGAGTCATAATCTAAATTTTCTATTGCTAAATAAATAATTATTTGATAATTTATGTTGAGATCTCTATGGTTTGGAATAATATAATAAGATAAAAAATATCCCGCCTTACGTTTGAATCTCATACTAATAGAGATAAGTGAATGTGATCCACCTTCTGATATATTTGAATTCCCCACAAGTATTTAATGGTCACATTATAATCATAATACACATTTAACATAGTTGTGTGATCATATGTTCCCATGTAAATATATTGAGGTTTTGATGTATTATATCCATATGTGTCTCCTAATTGGTAATCACATTTAATAGTGAAGTAATATGTAATCATCGTACACATCTAACATAGTCGTATGATCATATATTCCCATGTAAAACTATTTAGTTTTTGACAATATTTGGAATTCTAATTTAGGATTTCCCTAATCTTGTGATATCTTTAAATAAGATTATATTTCTTGTTTCATTCATGGAATTCATGTTCAAACTTTTTAAAAACAATGTTAGTTTGTAAGCTTTATCCAGATTTCACTTTTCCTTTGATGACTATATGTATCTCATTATATTAATTTGGGTTCTTTAACTTTCCCATGACATAATGACTTACTTTGGTCACTTAGTTTTAAATTTGAATATTAATATATAGTTGTATAGCTTCCATCACTTTATTCCAACCAATTAAGATATTGAAGTTCAATGAAACCTATTAATTCCAACATATAAGGATCAATAGTCTAGATCAAAAAATAATTTTATAATTACATTCACAATTTCAATTTATTTATCACATATTTAACATCATTTTCTAAGTCATAGAATTTATATATTTTGGCTTTATCACACACACTTAGAAGTTATCACACTTGAGTTCATCCCATGTTTTGGGCTATCATTTTTTAGTTAGTTAAGCTTGCATTCATCTAATCCCTTTTTGTTTAGATTAGAACAATCACTTCAAATAATCATTATTCACAATAGTAAGACATTCTCTACTTGATATATTTTACAAATTTTAAAATAAGATGAGTTACAATTTCAATTTAGTCATATCTAATATCTTAATTTTATGTAAGTACAATTATTCATTTAATTTCTCTAGGACCTTCTAAATAAGGTAAGAAAAACCTATCATTTCCTATTTACCAATAAGATTAAGGTTTATTCTTAAGATGTTGACAATGATATCTCATAGTTATTTCTCATTTTAACATAATCTATAATAGGTTGTGTTCAATGCAATAATGAAGATATGTAAGATTATCTTCCTCATTCAAATATTCAAAGTAGAATAAAAAACTACATTGTATATAATAACTAACAACCCAATCATATCTCAAAATTAACAATAATCATAATTCATAATTGAATCCTAAATAAGGTGAAGTTCTTAAGTCACATGATTTCCACCCTACTGACTATATAAGTATTGATATAATATTTTAACATTCAATATAGCAAATATTCTATTATCAATGCTAGTTAATGTAAGAAACTGTTTAACTTGCTCCATACCATATAAAATTATCCATGTTAATAAATCCAACCAAAGATGTGAATCAAATCAATCAACCTAGTCATTCATAAGTCATTTGCTAGTTCTTGTCAATCTATTGTAAGAAATTATAAATTAGTTATAGATTAAGGTTACATCATAACCGTGTCTTTTCACTATTGCATGTCATGTTATAGTGATGATCTAAGGTTATCACATTCAATACAACTATCAATTTGTTGACTAAATTCTTCTTCAACTATCATTGTCAATTCATCTTATTAAGCATTTAGTCACTAATTAGATGGATAATGGAACTAGTTTTACAAGTTGAGATAATATTTTTTGTCCCAAGAATTGTTTCTATTCTTTTAAACTTGATTGAACTCTATGATAAAAATTAATTCATATGCCTAATACCCTTTCTAAAACTCTCTCATGCAACTCTTGTTGGCACTAGTTTTACAAGTTGAGATAATATTTTTTGTCCCAAGAATTGTTTCTATTCTTTTAAACTTGATTGAACTCTATGATAAAAATTAATTCATATGCCTAATACCCTTTCTAAAACTCTCTCATGCCACTCTTGTTTGCTATTTATTCCATGAAATGTATCTACTCTCCAAGGATCAAGAATGTATTTATATATAATTTTATTAGTATTTTCACAATATCTTATACCAAAATCCTACAAAATCACTCTTTCACTATTATACATATTTTTTGGGGGAAATTTTTAAGGCATTATGTGTGTGTGTGTGCATTCATATGTGTGTGTGTGAAATTTTAATGGAATTAAACACCTCCTTATCCTAATGCCTTATCAAGTTCTAATTTAAGTCATTTTCAAATGCTTAATTATAAACAATTTTTTTTCTTAAATGTTAAAACTAAATTTCTTCATTTGACTAGGTAATGGATCATAATTAATTATTATGAAATTAAATTATTTGGTTAATTTGATTACTACGCTTAATTAGTTAAATTGAATGCAATGTTTTATGATATATATTGGGTTGTATAATGAGGTCTTAACCCACAACAAAATAGAAAACTCAAACAATAAGTCTACTAAAATCTTGTTATAATTAACCACATAGTGGCATAAAAGACTCATGTCAAACCTTTTTTGTGGTGTGATCTAAGAACTATATGCCCCAAAGATAACTTTTTGGGGTTAAAATTCTTATTTTACACTTTTCTCCAACATATTGAATCATCCTCATCATTATACTTTAATGATATTTGGGAATAAAAAAGAAATAGATTAATTGTATCCAAAAGAGAATTCATAGTGTTATCAATTCCTCAATCCTCAACATGTGTCAAACCCATGGGCCAAGAGGTCTTACTATACAAGGTATTGGAATGGGGATTGTAGATACTATTAATTTAGAGCCTCTAGCTATAGATATAGAAGAAGAAACAATAACTAGATTTTTCTAGAAGGAATATTAATTGGGCAACATAAATACAGGGCCACCAATAGGAGAATCTATAGAAGGTTGATTACCAAGATGTTGAACTAAATTATTATTCACATAGGCTTGTTTTGAAATATTTTGCCCTACATCAAAATCTAACATATTCGTCACCATATTTGAAGATGACCAAAACCACATCATTTAAAGATATTAGAAGTGGTTGACCCCACCTATTGTGGTAAAGATGCATTTTCAAAAGATAGTTTCCTTGTTTCTTTAGAGATGGTAATGGAGAAGAGCATCCAACCCATTAGAAGATTCAAGAATCAATTGCTTAACAGTTAAATGGACTAACACACTCCTTTCCACCAAATAGATTTTTGTATGAGGATGGCTTACCATCCTAACAATCAATAGATATATGATGTAGAAGCATCTGAGCCAACAGGAAATCTTGCATCAACCTAAAAATATTTCATTTCTTTATTTTCAGTTATGTTACATTTTTTTATTTCTATTGGTTTTTGGGTTGTGGCTTCAGGGATTTTCAAAGGAAAATTGGGTCAAATTGTGTGCATCACCTTGTAGAAGATCCTAATGGGTATCTACAAATTTAATTTGGTGAGAATTGGGCTCAGTTTGGCTAAGTTATGACTACCGTTTTTAGGTTTGTTACTAGTTTACAAACTTTTGGGTTATTGTTGAATCTGCCCTTATGCAAATGTTTGGTCTACTTCGGGCCTTTGTAGAGATTTGTTGTTGAACTAACCATTTTTAATAGGTTGCAATGTATTTGACTAGTGTTGATTTGTTTTCCTACATTATTGACATCGAAAGGGTTCTCCACATTCATGGAAATCTCTTCATCAAGTGAATTGAATTCTTTTGTATTGGCCAAATACCTTTAGTCGGTTCTAATGTTATTTCTTGTACAAACCAATATTGATAGGAATTTTTACATCTGCAAGAACTTTAAGGTAATCTAGCTTATGGGAACTTCTTTCCGTTTGACTCTTTTATGAATTTCATATCTAACAAAAGTTTACAAGTTTCTCATGGTCATCTAAAATTTGCGAGTAAAATCAAGTGCACTGAACATTTAAAGGTTTAATCAATTGGTTCAAGTGAATAATTCCAATGATGATGTCAGCATGACATAATCCAACTTTAGCAAGATGGTGATGTCAACATGTATGATTGTGGATTTTTGTTGGTCTACTGAACATGAAGCAGAGTTTCTTGTCTGATATAGTTGATTGCAGATTTGTTGCTTGCTACTAAATATGTGTACATTCAACGTGTTGTTGTACTTGCAGAATTTTGACCTACTATTGCACTTTTCATTCTTATGAGGATTCAATTATTTTAATTTCTAAGATTTGATTCAATTTGATTTCTTAATGGCTCGAGAAATAAAATGGAGATTGATATATGTTGAGGAGAGATATTTTGGTTGGGGAAAATTATTTTTGGGAAAGTTTAGAGGTGATTGATATTATATTGATCTAGGGTTGTACTCTTGTATCGTAATTATGTTACTTGAAGATAATATAATTGGAATTTTTTGGTTCTTGAACATTAATTTGTTATTGGTTGTGGTATTGGCTACAAGGTTGGGTAGTTTGATAGGACCCCCTAACCTTGATTGTATCAAATGCTATCAGAGAAAGGTTTTCTTGCTAGGAGGTGGTGAGAAGTTGTAGAGAGTTGAAGCAATAGGTGTTCCTAAGGCTCTAAATATTTGTTGTGGGTTGTGAGGAGTCCTACAATTGTAAAGAGTGGAGAAGGATGTGGAAATCCAAGAAGGATAAGTTATGTGGAAACCAACAAAGATCATATACAAGATTGTTGTAAATATGCCCTCAAGAAGACAAAACCTTATGATAGAGGAGATTTTTGAGCAATTTCATATTGAAATGAGGAACAAGTTGAGGACTTTGTTTACAATTTTGACAATAAATCCAAACAATGTAGGAGACCACATGAGTGGTGAAGAAAGTGAAGTTTATGAACGTGAGGGATAAAATGAACTTCCAACAGATAGACAAGAACGATTCTTGAGAGTTCTTGCCAAGATTAGTAAAGGTAATTGAATGGATGTCCCAAATTTATTTGGATCATTAAACCCCAAAGAGTTGATAGACTAGATAGGTGAGTTGGAAGAGTATTTTGACCTAGAAGATATCTATGATCCATAGAGGGTAAAGTTGGCACAAAAAAACTTAAGGGACATGTTGTCCTTTGGTGGAGGGAGTTGCTGAGAGAGAGTTACAATGGTGACCAGGCTAAAGGAAAAATTTATCCCTAGCAATTATGAATTAGAGTTGTTCAGAAAGCTTTAGAATTTGAAATAGAAGGACATGAGTGCCAAAAGATACACAAAATAATTTTACAAGATGGTAATTAGATTTGGGCATCATGAAATGGACATAGATAAGGTAGTTAGATACATTAATGGGCTAAAATTCAATATATAGGATGAAATGAGTATGCTAAGAATTGTTGCAATTAAAGAGGCCTACCAATATGCCCTAAAGGAATAAGAGAAGATATCCACGACACAACAAATTAATTCAAGTGGTAGATGAAGAATGAAAATAGAAAGAGGGGAAAAAGTAGTAGTAAAGGGAAACAAACCTATGAAGAAGAAGCAATCCCTAAATGGAATAAAGAATCAAGTCAAGGAACAAGAGGAAGAGAGTATTGTGCAAGAGGGTGTAGAAGCAAAGAAAGAGGTTTTTAGGAAAAAATTTCTAGTGTAGAGAAGTTGCTCATAGGGCCTTTAAGTGTCCACAATTACATTAAAAAATACCTAAGACTAGCACTACTAAAAATCATCTAGCACAAGATGAAGAAAGTGTGGCATTACCAAAATCAAAAGAACCAAAGGAAGGAGAACCACTCATGTTTAGGAGAGCATTGATGAAACCAAATGGAGAAGAGGATGGACCATCTCAAAGAAGAGGCCTTTTCTAAATTTTATGCAAATATGAAGGTAAGTGTTGTAAAATTATTGATAGTGGTAGTACAAATAATTTGGTTTTTGAAGAGATGGTAGAGAAACTAGGATTAAAAAAAAAACATCCCAATCCTTATAAAGTTTCTTGGTTGCAAAAAGAACACGAATTAGTGGTGAATGAGCAATTTTTAGTTAGTTTTCAAATTTGGTCATATGAGGATGAAATTTTTTGCGATGTTATGTTAATGGGTGCATGTCATGTGTTGTTGGGAAGACCTTGGAAATTCGATAGTGAGGCTATCTATGATGGTAGGAGAAACATGTACACCATTGTGAAGGGTAGAAAGAAGTATGTTTTGAGTTCATTAAAATAAAAGCCGAAGAAAGGAAAGGGCAATAGTCATGTAGTTTGTTTCATATAAAAAAAAGATCATTAAAGTGACAAAAGTGGTTGAGAACAACTTGATGAAGGTTCCATGAAGAAGAATATAGTTGGGAATAGAGGAAATGGCATTAGTTTTGTGCCACAAAAACAAAAAGAAAGGGAGACAATCATGAATCTTGTAGGTAATCACAAGGGAAGTGAAGATTAAGAGAGGAAACATCATAAATCATATCTGGAATATTTAATACTATCTCATGAAATTCATAGATCAAATTTATAAAGCATGGCAAGTAGTGGTAGTCTACACATTGAAGATGGAGGGCAATAGAGGAAAATAGGAAAGGGAAGAGATCAAGTGAATAAAGAAGTTTGGATAAAGAATATGCATACGATCGCCATCCCAAGCACCTAAAAATGCTCATGAGTTCCTAACTCATGGAATGTTTCACTTACTTTGTGTGTCTAATGTAGGAGCATCTAAGTCCATAAGTGATCTTGCATCAAGAAAAAAAATATTTCCTTTATTTTCTTTAATTTTTATTTCCTTTTTTTTGTTTGTTAGTTTTGAGTTGTGGCTTTAGGGATTTTCAGAGGTAACTTGTGTCAAATTATGTGCATCATCTTGTAGATGATTCTAATGGGTATTTGCAGATTTATTTTAGTGAGAATTGGGCTCAATTTGGCTAAGTTATGGCTTTGTAGGTTTTGGTTTGTTAATGGTTTGTGGACTTTTAGGTTGTTGAATCTACCCTTCTGTGGATTTTTGATCTACTTCATTCCTTTGCAAATATTTTTTGTTGAACCAACCATTTTAAACAGGTTACAATGTATTTGACTAGTTTTGATGTGTTTACCCACAAGGCTAACATCAAAAGGTTTGTTCACATTCACGGAAATATCTCTGTCAAGCGAACCGGATTCTTTTGTACTAGTAAAATACCTTTATTCGGTTCCAATTTTATTTCTTGCACAAACTACTAATGATGGGGTTTTTCACATCTATGGGAACTTCAAGGTAATCTAGCTTGCAAGAACTTATTGTCAAACTCTTTCAAGAATTTGATATCCAACAAAAGTTTGCAGATTATCATGGCCATTTGAACTTTACAGGTAAAATCAAGTGCACCAAATATTTAAAGGTTTAATCAATCAATTCAAATGAATAGTTTTTACGATGACATTAGCATGATGTAAGCCGAATTCAATGGGATAATGACATCACCATGTTTAATTACGAAGTATTTTCAACCTACTAAACATGAAGTGGAATTTTTTGTTTGATCTAGCTGATTGCAGATATGTTGCTTGCTACCACATATATGGGCTTTTAGCTCTGTCTATTGCACTTGCAAACTTTTGACCTGGTATTGCACTTTTTGTTCATGTGAGGATTCAATTGCTATAAGTGCTAGGATTTGATTCAATTCAATTTCCTAACGACTTGAGGAATAAAATGAAGATTTTTTTTTTAAACAAAAGTGGTATAACGACAATAATTATATTAAATATAGATAGAATGATACAAAACCTAGTTCAAGCAAGCATACCGGCAGGAAAGAACCAAGAAGAAAACATCCGGTTGTAGCTCAAGAAGTAACAAAATTTACATACAAAATTAACCCAGAAGTGGGTACTCAAAACATGACTTATACAAGTCAATGAGTGCAAAAAACCCCACCCAAAATTATAGACATATGAGACTAAGGTGTATCATACATACATAATGCCAAGTGCAAACTCGAACATTGATATGGTAAATGTAGACAAATACAACACAAATAGTCTCGAGCATGATCAAAAAATGGGGCGTGCAGACAAAATTGTAACATAATGAGATAAAGTTATGAACATAACATCGTAACCAACCCGCATACAAACATTGTAAACCCACCAAATTCTTCAGGAAACAGAATTTGCATCGTCCACTTCTTCAATTCTGACTACCAAATCTTTGCCTTTCCTCTATTGCTTAAGGGCCTGGGCTTGCTGATGAAGCATAGAAGAAGCAAATTATGACAAAATATTGGCTACAAAAACCTATTACATAATCCACCATGTCGCCAGGAATTTCCTAGTCATCAACAACTAAAAATCGGACTATTACTTAGCTTTACCCTACTGGCGCACTCTCCTCATGTCTTATTAAGCTCAAGAGTTGAGGGTATGGGAGAAACTGATCCAAATTATTATCAATCCTTAATTCAATTGAATCACAACCAAAGTTGGCCAAACTATCCACCAACTTGTTACCTTCTCTATATGTGTGGGTGATTATATAAATTTGAAATTTGTCGAACAATCTCCAGACATTTTGTAAGACATACTTCAGCTCTCAATTATAAATCTTTCTGTTTTTGCATGCATTAACAATTGTTAATGAGTCTCCTTCAATATGAATTCTAGAAATGTCTCTCTTTAAAGCCTCCTCGAGTCCCAAAAGGATTGCTTTGGCTTCTGCTATATTATTAGAACCCCATGAGAGATGAGAATCCTTATGCACTAGGATAAATTTCAATCAAATTATTAATGAAAGAGCTCCATTTTATAGAGATCCAAGTATGAAAATCAATTGAGCTAAGTCAAAAAGAGTGAAATTTACAAATAAAACCTAGTTTGGAGTATTTTTCCTCCTTAGTTATCACTAATTGTCTTAATTCTCTTAGTAGATGATACCCAAAATAGGGGATGATATCAAGCCTATGCATATGTTTTACAAGCCCATAAACTTGCTCCCCATACAAAGGTTTACAATAAGAAATAGTTGATATAGCTTTGGCTTCTACCTAATGATAATCCCTATGCATTTGGGGGTCCACATTGGATCTCTTAGCAACATAGAAGACTAGTTTATTAGGCATAATATGAGTTATAAGCTTGACAATGCTAGGAAGCAAGGGGCCAAATGATTAGAGACCAAGGCAACAACACTAACCGTAACGCCCCGCCACGCAACCCTAGGGGAAGTTGCAATTTACTACACAAACGAACTATTTTTTTTTATAAATAAGAACAATTAACATGCAAGTTCACTAACCATTACCAACCAATCCCCTAAGGTTATGAGATTGAGTTACTTAAACCCAAACAAGAAACATTAATTATAACCATAACATTTAACTGCTTAACCATTAAGTTCACATACATTCCATTCATAATAATTTACATCAAAGAATATGAGATACCACTTGATCCCAATAATATAATTTACAACACGATTACAACTCTCATTCCCCGAATGAGGTAAATCCAATAAACATGGTTACAAATTACAAATTCCACCTCAATAACAATGAGGGGTAATAAGTTACAAGATCAACTGAATGAAGAAAGCATGAAGGTACATGATCCCACGAGCTCTCCAACTAGAAATCTTGTCCAAACGAACAAGAAGAAAACCCAACAGATTAAGGTGCACGTTCCACCCAACCGTGTGATACCCAAAGGCTCACCCCCCATGCTAGGAGATAGTAACAAGGAATTCCTACCCAAGACCATCTACCACTAGACACAAGCTAAAACATAACTAAACTGAATTGAATACAAACACATTATCACTTAACACAAAGGTTACAATGCTTCTAGAGAACAATGATCATATATGCAATGCAACAAAACTAACTTCTGGTTGACATAGAGAGAGTGTCACTCGACATTTGCTATGAGTTACCCTGGCTCAACTGTCTTAGACAACCGACCCACACTTTGGGTTATCCGGGCTCAACTCTACCAGTCGCTGGACCCTCATACAAACTATGCTTCTCATCTCATCTCAAACCTTAAAAGTGAATGAGTTATGAGAGAGGCATTAATTATCTTGATTAGTCTGAGAGTTTTTCATTAATTCTTTTTATGTTATCACTTACTTAAAACCCTAAGTGAGTTACCCTAGCGCCCCTCTGTGTGTCAAACCCCCACATAGAGCCACTCTCCTATTGACAACACACACGGTACAAAACCACAATCTAACGGGTAAACTCAATAAGACGATCTCTCCAATCCAAGGAGGCAATGAATAAAGGAAACTCACTCCAAACACTAGAGGAAACCAAGGTCAAAACCCTCTCCAAACACTGGAGGCAACAAGGTCAAAACCCTCTCCAAACACTGGAGGAAACCAAAATACAAAACCCACTCCTTCCAAAGGAGGCACAAACCACAAAACCCTCTCCTAATCCCAAGGAGGCACAAACCGTCCCCGTTTGAGAAAACTGGGTAGGACAACAAGATACCACTATACACACTTCCCAAGGCAAAACAGAGGTTGACAACATACTACAACAACCCCAAATAATTAAAAACCCCATCTGGAAGACTTACATAAACAAATAACCCCATTTGCCCAACATCGAGAATGAACAAAACATGATTTAGAAAGCATTTCCAATAACTCAATAACTATTGTTAGGGTTTCCTAAACCCAAGCCAAGCAATGACATAGTGCATATAATCAATTAAATAATTAACAATATTTGCACACTCAAAAGTAAATCAAATCACTTGGGAAACCTTAAGGAATTTAAACCAATAACTTAATTTCGTTTTCTCCAATTAAATAAAAATCAACTCGTATTGACAATATTAAGGAATTTAAATTTAAACATTTAATTCCATTTACTCAACCATACATAATAATTAAAAAAAAGTTTTTAAATGAAATCATTTATTATAATGCCAATTTCCTTTCAACTATAATAATGAAATAATTACTTAAAATTCTTATTTAAAATATTTAAACATCATTTAAAGAATAACATAAAAATTTATTTAAATTAATATTATATATATTTATATATGAATATATATAGTATATATATATAAGATATATATAATATTTAACATATAATATAAAATTTAAATTAAATTAAAAATTAAATAAAAACTAAAAAAATGAAATTTACTTTTAAGGAAACAAAGCCCTAAATAGGGCGCAGGCTCTACTCCAAGGCCGGCGGCCTGTGTGCTAAATACACAGTCTGCCTCCCCCATGGGCGTCGGTGGGGCTGGCTTCCCCTGCCTCCCCACCACAACAAAAAAATTCATTTTTTTAATTTTAAATTGCATTCAATAAAACCAAACGCAGTGCCCTGCTCTGGGCAGATTTCCCATTTTTTTTATTTTACCAGACATTTAAATTCGGAATTATAAATATAAATTCCTCATATTCCAATTAAATTGAACAAATTTTCCTCACATAAACAACATACCCAGCAAATATAAATTCTTAAGATCAAATGTTTTGACAAAATTTATGTTTGAAGAGATTGAGTTTTCTACAAAAATTCCAAATCTTTCTCAAGATTTTTAACAATGGTTTTTTTCTTTCTTTTCAAATTTAAAACAAGATTTTGACATGGGTTTCCATTGAAACCCAAACAGCATTTAGAAATTTTTCAACACTATAACCAGATTTAAACTTCAAAAAAAAAAAAATAAGAAAAAAGACAACAAAGAAGAACCTGGTGTTTTCTCCCAAAGCTTGAAGACTTGACAATGGTGATTCCAAATCTTTCCTTCAAAATCCATTTCCAGCCACAGCAAAAACTCTCCACCCAAATTCCAAATCCCCCCTAATATGAAAATAGAAAATGCTCCAAATAGAGTTTTTCCAATTTGGTCAAACCCCTAAAATATCCCCACCCACTAAATTTATTGAACATTTGGAGGATATTTCCATTTTTTAAATTTACAACAATTTTTCTTTCTAAGTGATATTTCATGCATTTTTCAAATTTTCATTTAAACAAAAGCATTACAAAGTTTACAAAGAATTAATTTTATCTACAATTTTCAAAAAGTGAAATTTAAAACACATTTTATTTTTATTTTAATTTAACTTTAAATATCCAATATGATTTCCATTTTCATTTTAAATTTGAATCTTAATATAAAATAATGCCAAAACAACTATTTCATTTAATTTATCACCCTTAACCTAATTAATCAATAAACTAAATCTAATTTTATTAATTAAATCAAATTAATCAATAAAATAAATAACAATTTAACATTGCAACTAGATACATTTAAACATCATTTTAACTACACCTGCCATTTAATAACCTCTATAATTTGAAATTAAATAAATACTCAAGGTGAAATGAACCAAATCAAACCACTAAACTCGACGACAACCCAACGACAAACTATGACTAGGGTGATGACTTGGCACGAAAAACCTAGCTACTATCTCCCAATCGATTTCCGTTGGTCAATGGACACGCTCAAACCTGTGAAATCAGGTGGAGTCGATGTCATGTACCTGTCAACCTGCGAACAAAGAGCATATCGAACATGAATATATATGATATAATGAAACACACCATGAAGGGGGAAATCTCGAAATCATAGGGCGCTCGCAAGCGAGTGATACAATCCTGTCCCCTTCACCAATGCATTCATCATAGACTGACAGTTCCATCATAAACAAATATCTCACGTAATAACATGTTACAATAACTAATCATCCTTACACCAATTTAAAACATGTCAAATAAAGCATCAGATGAGATACATCAGATCACACCAATAAACTATTGCTCTACAATTATTAATTAAATCGCACACACATGATACAGCATCTCAATAACCAAAAAGCACATCAAAGCAACCAAGGACACACGATCCAGCTAGAACGCAAAACAGAGGGGTATTACATCCTCCCCCCTAGGGTCAAGCTTACTCCTGGAAGCCTGCAAGAACCCCTAGTACAACTCCATAAAATCACACATATTCAATGGTTCTAAAACTGAACCACTCCACACCTCAGCATCAAGCAACAGCAACCCGTGCTATAATCATGTAATGCCCGTCGTGCAAACCTCAGAGAACAAACATTGCAACCAAATTTTTTTTTAAATAACACAAAGTAAACATGCAACTAAACATTAAAACATTTACGTTGCACATTAACATCTTAACATTACATTCTCTGGGGCACGCGAGGTCACATCGCAACACAACTAATAACAAAAGTAAAAGATAATATTTAAACAACTTATCCAATAACATTACAAAACCATTAATAAAAGTACATCCATGAACCAAGAGTGAGATTATCAATACATCACATATTACAATCATAAAGAATCTCTTACAATAATGTTACAAAGGATCCTACATATTACATCATCGTTTAAACATTAGATTACAAGATTTTGATGGATGAATTACAATAAATTTCCCAAACATGTGGGATGATACAAAGTACAATAACATCATAATTACAAAGTGAACCGCTGGTACAAACTTCAACTGCAGAATGCTGAGAAGATAGAATGCTGATGGGGAACCCAATGGGTGTGGAGCACATTCCACCCAACCATGTGAATTATAAATAACTCACCCTCCATGCTTAGAGGTGACAAGGAAGTAATCACGACCATGAAAGCCAAACCGACTCCAATGAAAAACATAATACGATAACTCAAATACAACATCAAGAGTTACAATGACATAACCACAACATTCTAGGGACAACATAATAAGATAAAGCCATGAAACTCATCACAATTAACCAAGGAAATAAACATTGAACAAGTCACCAAAGAACATTCATAAATCACTTTCAAAAGAATCTGAAACAACAATAAGAATACAATTCTAGAATAATTGATACAACAATCAAAATATAAATTCCAAAAGAAACTGAAACAACAAATAGAATACAATTCCAGAAGAACTAATACAACATTCAAAATACAATTCCAGAGGCAACAAGAAACAAGGCACAAGGGTGTCTAGTGGAGAGTGTCATCGCATAGCTCTCATGGGTTATCCTGGCCCTTCCTCCAACTTGAAGCACTAGCCCCCATCTATGGATATCCTGACCCTTCCTCCTACTTGAGGCACTGACACCATAGGGTATCTCATGCGGAGCCGATAACCTCTCATGAAGACGAGATTACGACTTTGCCGACCACGGCCTTCTCAGTCTATCATTAGTCTATGATAGCCCTAACGCATAGACGAGGTATCCAATATTATTATCTTATGTGTTTTACTACCCATCCCCCTAAGTTTTATTATTAGGTTTTCACTTGTTACACTACTCTTACATGGGTTATCCTGATCTCTTCCTCCTTTCGAGGCGCCGACCCCCACGAAGAGCCACTCTCCCTAAGACCCCTAACATAAACCAAAACAAGGTAAGGGTTGTACTATAATGAACAAAGCACATAACTCAGAACAAAGACATGCGAGGCATTACCCATCTCGCAATAACTCATAATCAAAATCTCAACAAACCCGTACAACCCTTCCAAGCATAATACTAATAAAATTTCAACTCCAAGAGTACAACCAAAATGAGAAAACATTCAAAGATTAAAACACGCCTCTGGAACCAAGGTTCACAATAACTATAATCGGGTTCATAAATACAACAAGGATCCCACATCACAAAAGTCAAACGATAATGCAAGGTAACAAAGAAAACAGACAAATCTATAAATAAAATAACGTGAGAACACTCACACAAAGTTAGTACTACTCTTATAATTACATTCCAATTTCACCATTTTCCTCTAATTAAACCGACAATAAATTTTAATAAGAAAATACCAATTCCTATAAAAATTTATCCTTTTACAAATAATTCACCATCATAGTATTCACACTAAAATGAAAACAACATATATATATATTTATACAACTTAAAAAAAACCACATATAGCATATTTCATATATATATATATATATATATATATATATATATATATATATATATAATAAACAAGAAATAAAACAAGCGAGCATAAAAAGCCCTTTACATTTTACTGGAAATGCTTGCGCTGCAGTCGATATATTTGTTATCTTTTGTGATCCATTGAACTACAGATCTTAAGTGCTGACGATGTCACCCCATACTCTTTGACAAACAAAACTTTATTTATATATATTTTTTTTTAAAAAAATAAATCCGAAATGCGAAATTTTATTTCGCTATTTTTATTTATTTAATTACTTTATTTTTATTTTATTTTAATTCTAATTTTAATTTATAACCTCAAATTGTAGTACCCCTCCATTTATCCTTATGTTTTCTGTTGCATGTTTTTATACTGTTAGACTTTGGTACTTTGTCTGGATATTTTGATCGCTGATTTTGAGCGACAGTGGATTTATTTTGTGACATGATGATACATTGTATGGTGATTACTGATTTTTGATATGCTTTGATATAGCGTAGATGTTTTCCTTCAGATGATTATTGTTATATGTATGTTTATGATGAACTAACAGTTATTTGATTCATCAGTCTGATGTGACGTGTATTGGTGTGGAGAATGGAATCGCATCACTCGCTTGCGAGTGCCTTGTGATGTCCGTGATTTTCTCCGCACGGTGTGCCTGTTCAATGGTTTATATATATATATGCATGTTATTGCTTGGTTGCAGGATTGCAGGTACATGACACCAACTCCACCTGGTTACTCAGGTCTGAGCGTGTCAAGACTCAACGGAAATGTTGATTGGGAGGTAGTAGTCTAGTTCATCCTAGCCTAGTCTATAACCCGGTCATAGTACATCGTCAGTTTGGTTTGGAGTCTTCAAAGTCATAGATTGTCCTATATGTTTTTGTTTGGATTATTTTCTTGAAAGGAAAATTTAGGCAATTTTTAATGTTAGTTTATTATGCTTTAATTACTGTTATTTAAATTAATTTTTAAATGTTAAATAAGGTTTTTACATTTTATTAATTAATGAATTAGTTTGTTTAGTTAAGTAATTTGATCGTAAAGATTAAATTTATTTGATTAAATAAATTAATTAATTAAATTAATATTGTTTTAAATTGTGTGTGAATATATTTTATTGAAATTTAAATATTATTTGGAAATGGCATATTTTATTATTAAATATATTTGCAATTTAAAATTGTTAATTTTAAATAAATTGATTAAATCATGCAAATCTTGAAAGGCAAGATTGCCGAGAAGTTGTTGAGAAGATATTTTGTACTTCTCGACAAGTGTGCCAGTGCATTTATGATTTTTGGTTGAGGAATTTGTTTACGGATATTATTTTGGATCTGGAAAAAACACAGAGGCTACTCAATTTCTTCATGGGAAAAAAATATTTGAGCTCTGTAAAACTTTCTGTATATGCTTTTTGGTGTTATTGTATACTTGTGGAAGTTCTCTGGATTGTGCTTGGGAATTGGTTTTCGGGAAAGAATTTGGAAGCAACAGGCAACAGAGGCAACAGAGGCTCTCTTCATCAGTCAGTTTTTGGAAGCAAAGGAAAACAGGTATTCTTCTTGTAAATTTTATTTTGTTTGTTTTGAAAGGAATGTTTGTGAAAAGAAATTAGTTTAATTTGAAATCCTGTGTTTCATAAAATTGTTCTACATATTTTGTTTTGTGAATTTGATGGATTCGAAAGCCACATAGTATACTCCTACGTGAAAGTATTTAACGAATTTTATGAGAAATATTATTTGTTAAAAGAAATTGTAACCTGCGGGGTAAATTAGGATTTAATTACAAGTCACCTTATTGTGTTTCTTTTGAACCACGAAGGATTTGTTCATTTAATTTCCCAGAAAACCACAGCAGAAAATTTATTTTATTTCTTTAATTTGAAATCCTATATGAATTTAATATTTATATATATATAATATTCTTCATATATAAATTCGATGGTGAAAATGTTATTTAAAATTTAGTGTTTCTGGAAGTCGCCGTACAGGAGAAATTATATAAACTAGAAGAATTTTTATTTAAAAAAAAAAAATAAGTGGAATTCCGTTATAAATAGAATGCGAAATTTTGAAAGAATTAAAAAATATTTCAAGTTTGTTAGGAGGGCGACCTCCCTCACCCCCCTATAATAATTGGGCGGCCTGGTAGAGGCTCGTCCTCCCAATAAGGAGGCCGGCGGTGGGCTGGTGCTCTTGAATCTGGGTTGTTAAATGTGATTTAAAAACTATAACTTATTTCATTTTGTTTTATACAATATATGTTTAATATATATTATATATAATATATTATAATATATTATATATAATATATAATAATATAATATATTATATATGTTATATAATATTATTATATATTATATAGGTTTGATATATTAATTATATAATTTATTTATTAAAATAAAATGATTATTTAAATAAAATTATTTAAGTGATTGTTTTATATTGGAACAACTTATAAGAGGGAGTTTTAAAAAACAAATTTGATTTAATTTAAATGAAATATTATTATTAAATAAATTGATGATTAACTTCATTATGTGAAATTGTGAAAGTGAAAATTAGATTAGATCACGCAATATTTTTTTTATGGTATGAGGAAAATAGATTACAATCGAGTAGTTCTAATTTCTTGTTTAATTCTTATTGATTGACTGGATTTAATATATCCCAATGATAGATGTGTATTTACTTTAAGTTGTTTCTATTCTTATTGGGCAAATGGGGATTATTTATTTTATGTGATTTCAAGTCTTCCAGTTGCAGTCTCTTTAAGGGAACAAATTTTACTATGGTTTCATGTGTTTGAACAAACTAGGGTAGTGCACTTGATTTTTGTGTGAACAGATTGTAATATTCATTGTGAATTATCTGGTATTATATGTTAAATTTTGTGCACCTTGTCTACCCTAGATAGAAACTTAGATTCCTATGTTATGTTTAGGGGAGTGGCTCTATGTGAGGGCCGACACAAAGTGGTGTCAGGGTAACTTACAAAGAGTTAGTAAGTCAGTGATAAATAAACAACACAGTAGTTAGAATTAAAATCTTTAATAAGATGTTTATGCCTCACTTAATGACTCTTGAGCTAGTTCAGTCTTGAGTATAAGATGAGAAGGCCTGGAATGGCAAATCGGTGTCTTGTTTCTTCAAGAGACATTCGATTCCGCAATAGTATGCAATAGGGGTCGGGTTTTGTAAGAGGTTACCAGGGTAACCCAAGTTGGGGGCCGGAACCTAAGAAGAAACACCAGGGTAACCTTTACAATATTGTGATGACACTCCACCTAAAATAATAGTTAACCTTGTGTACTTAGTACATTTGATTTGTCTAAAATCTGGAAGCAATGTAACCATTAATCAGTTGTATACTTGTGTCTAGGGTTAGTAGAATATGTCTAGGTAACCATATTACTATCTCCTAGCACGGGGGGTGGACCTACAGGTACCATATGGTTGGGTGGAACGTGCACCTTACTCCGTTGAGTCCCCAGTTTATGATCATGGCATCGAGAGCTTCATGGATGGAGAGCTCGTACTTGGAAATAGATGTACTTTCTTTATTACATTATTGTAAAACTTGTATTGTAAAGCATCCCTCAATTGTTATGAGGTGAACATTGTAAAATGTAATTATTATTGAACTACTTCATCAGATGAATGAGTATTGTATTAGTTTATCAAATGCAATGTAAGGAAACATGTTTATACTTTAAGTTATCTTGAATGGTATTTCAAATGTTATGCAATGTTATTTTTAATGTTTATGTTAATTAATTAAATATATGCAATGCTAAATACTAAAGTTGTCTATGGAAACTCAAGTAGTGTAACGTCGTGTAACTTAATGAATGTATGCAACTAATTAACTTAATATTATTACATCTAAAAAAAAATTATTTCACCTTTATACACAATTGCAACATTCTTTAGGTTATTATGACGAGGCATTACAGATTGGTATCAGATCCAAGGTTACAAACACTGGACGCTATGGGTAATCGCAAGCCCATTAGGTTGACCTAGTACGTAGTGTAAACTATTGTTAGCCTTGGTTGAATAGTATCTAGACTCGTTATTGTATGTCGTAGGAACATGCCTGGGCGAGGTGGAAGGAGTGCGTGGTAGAGGTGAGGTGGAGGTCGAGGCCAATCCTCGGCTTACTCCTGAGCCTCATCACGGTGATCGAGCGAGCCGGTTAGTAGAGGAATGAGGGACAAAATCTTGAACAATTAGGAGTAGAGGGTTCACAGATACGTCTTTTATTAGAGGAGGTCCTAGCTTATCTTGGACCTAGGCAGGAAGTTGAGCAGGAGGTTGTTAGAGAGAGATAGATCTCCTAGGAGAGTAGATGATACGGTGCATCGAGGATGCTGTGCTGCGGGTTACATGAGAGAGTTGCGAAGACACGTCCCCCTACCTTTTGATAGTGCGGGGAGGTAGGCTTAGGCGGACACGGCTACTAGATTTGGGTAGATGCTTTTGCGCGCATACGATGTGATACACTGTGCAGATGCGGCTATACATGCAGGAGGTTGCCTCTACTTGGTGGTGCTGGAGGCGAAGCTCCAACAGATATTGGGTGGGTGTCTTGGGAGATGTTCCTAGAGAGGTTTAGAGCACGGTTCCTGTTGGAACACTGGAGGCAGCGATGGGCTGACGAGTTCCATGATCTACGTCAGTTGGCTCTTTGTGTAGACCAATATGAATGTAGATTCTATGAACTCAAGTAGTATGCTAGTATTGGCAATGATGAGCCTATGCTAGTACACCACTTCATCAAGGGTTTGAATGCCCACATTAGTGGTGGTGTCAAAGTTTTTGAGCCAAAGACTATGGAAGTTGTGGTGGAGAAGGCTCACATAGTGGAGGAGAACCTTGTTATGGCATTAGGTGGTCTGCAGGGGAGTATGAATTGGCGATTGCTCACGCAATGAGTTTTAGTCACGGGTGGGCCGAACCTGAGATAGGAGGTTCCTCTAGGAACCAACAGACACCCTCAAAGGGTGGGCAGCAACAACAACAACGTACACCTCAAAAGAATAACAATCCACAACCACAACAAGGTAATAGTCCTCAAATAGGAAAGGGTCACAACTGGTGGCACAACAAGTGCAATAGGCAAGATCAGCCTACGCAGAGTGCTCAGTCTACTATCAGTAGAGGTAGTTTCCAGCAATCCAATGCACCTTCGGGTGGCAGAGGATTCGGTAGAGGCACAAGTTGTTACTCATGTGGACAGCAGGGACACATTGCTAGGCAGTGTCTGATGAGAGGTTCTACTGGTTTTGGGCCTCGACCTACAGTTTCAAAGCCTACAGTGGGTGATGCAGGACGATCACATACTGTATATGTTGCGGTTAATGACCGCCAAGCCGATCACCAGAACACTGTGGTCGAGACTTCGGGTAAGATATATAGTGTTAGTGTTTCCATTCTTTTTGATTCCAGAGCTACCGACTCCTTTATTTCACCGACCATCATAGACCGTTGTGGTCTTGTGGTGGTAAAACAAGGTGGTAAGTGGCAGGTTGAATTCACCTCTGGGGTGAAAGTAGCAGTAGAAAACTTAGTACATAATTGTGAACTTAAAATTGGTACGTTAACTACCTTAGTAGATTTATATGTTACACCTTTAGGATCGTATGACATAGTACTAGGTATGGATTGGTTAGCATCTCATCATGCTGTGATTGACTGTCGACTTAAGACAGTTAGTTGCATTAATAATTTAGGTGTGAAAGTGGAAATTATAGGTGTTCAAAGACCTATCTCTTTGCGGATGATATCTGCTATGCAACTAAAGAGATGTCTTCATCAGGGATGTCAACTGTTTGCAACAATAGTTATGGATTTGGAGGAAGGTGAGAGTCCAGAGGTATCTCTTGATGATCATCCTATTCTTAGGGAATTTGCTGATGTGTTTTCTGATGATATACCTGGAATGCCACCGAAGAGGGATATTGACTTTAGAGTTGACCTAGTTCTTGGAGCTGAACCTATATCTAGAGCTCCTTATAGAATGACGACTCAGGAGTTAGAGGAACTTTGTATCCAGTTAGAGGAACTATTATAAAAGGGTTTCATTCATCCTAGTGTTTCCCCTTGGGGAGCACCTGTCATCTTCGTTAAGAAGAAGGACGGATCACTTAGACTGTGCATTGACTATTGTCAATTGAACAAGGTTACGATTAAGAATTGTTATCCTTTGCCTAGAATCGATGATCTTTTCGATCAAATTAAGGGAGCTAATGTGTTCCCTAAAATTGATTTGAAAGCTGGGTATCATCAATTGCGAATTGTTGAAGCAGACATTCATAAAATTGCATTTCGAACTCATTATGGGCACTACGAATTCACGGTAGTACTGTTTGGGTTAACGAATGCACCATAGGTATTTATGAGTTTAATGAATGGTGTTTTTCGTACATACCTTGATCGCTTTGTCCTGGTATTTTTCGATGATATTTTGATCTATACGAGAAACATGAAGGAACATGAAGAACACTTGAGACAGGTATTGCAATGTTTAAGGGAAAATCAATTGTATGTGAACCTGAAGAAGTGTGACTTCTTTCAAACTGAGATAAAATATCTTGGACATGTGATATCTGGGAAAGGTATTGTTGTGGATCCTTCAAAGATTCAAGCTATTGTAGATTGGCCCGTGCCTACTAATGTAGGTGAAGTTCGTAGTTTTATGGGTCTAGCTGGTTACTATAGGCGGTTTGTAGAGGGATTTTCTAGAATCGGTCATCCTATTACTTCTCTTCAGAGAAAAGGGAAGAAGTTTGTTTGGACAGAGCAGTGTCAGTTGGCTTTTCAGACACTTGAAAAGTTAACTAATCGTCTATCACGGTGTTCTGATCTATAAGGATTTTTGGTATGCCGCGGATGCATCCATAGAGGTTTAGGAGTAGTTTTAATCACCAAGATGGGCGTGTGATTGCTTATGGGTCTCGTGGCTCAAAGATCACCAGATTAAACTAGCCTCTCATGATTTAGAACTAGGCTACTTGATGGTGCATTCATTGGTTCGATGGAGACATTTCTTATTGGGTCACTGCTTCAAACTTCATAGTGATCACTGTAGTCTGCAATATATTTTTATGTAGCCTAATTTGAATGCTAGACAAAGACAGTGGATGGAGTTCTTATGTGATTACAATTTTTGAAGTGAGATATGTTCAGGAAAGGAGAGCGTGATGGTGGCGGCTCTTAGTCATCATAGACATGAGATCTACTGCTACTACTCTTGGGGAAGTAATTTGAGAGGTCAAATGTGGCTGCACTTCCCTCTTGATAGATTGTATCAGGAAGTAAAGTCAGAGATTGAATCGAGTAGATCTTTAGAAGGTTGATTTGCAGGGTATATCCTTGAACCAGATGGTATGTTACGGCATTTAGGTCGTATTTATGTACCACATTTTGAGGGTCTTCGTACATTAATTATGATTGAAGCTCATTGAGCTCCATATTCAGCTCATCCAGGTGTTAAGAAAATGCATGCCGATCTTCAGCAATTGTATTTCTGGCCTGGTATGAAACGTGATATTGTTGATTATGTATCGAGATGTCTTGAATGCCAGTGAGTTAAAGCTGAGCATCAACATCCCGCTGGATTATTGCAGCCACATCTCATTCCTGAATGGAAATGGGATATTATATCCATTGACTTTATTGTTGGGTTACCTACGTCATCACGTCGACATGATGCCATTATGGTAACTGTTGACCGATTGACTAAAGTAGCTCACATTTCACCAGTACGATTATCTTACAATGCTTCGTCCATAACTAGGATATTCATGGAGGACATAGTTAGATTGCATGGAATTCTTCGTAGGATTATTTCAAATAGAGATCCTGTATTCACTTCAGCCCTATGGACTTCATTACAACATGCTCTAGGTACCCAGTTGAACTTTAGTTCAGCGTATCATCCTCAAACCGATGGAAAAATGGAGAGAGTTAATCAAATATTAGAGGATATGCTTAGGATGTACGTAATGGACCAATAATCACATTGGGAGGATTATCTATATTTAGTAGAATTTGCTTACAATAACGGATATCAGAGTTCCATAGGTATGCCACCATTTCAGGCATTATACGGTTGTCCTTGTCAAACTCCACTAAGTTGGGATCGACTAGAGGATAGAGTATTACTTGGACCTATTAATGATGTTTTTCATGTATCAGTTCTTAGACCATATCATCCCGACATATCTCATGTAC
>VDFB02048413.1:0-25495 GCA_007258455.2 Sequoia sempervirens
TCATTGCCACACAAGGGAAAACTTACTCTTGTGTCTTGCCATTCAACTTTATGTCCAAGGGCGGACTTCACATGATATTGTGCCATTGTTTGATTTGTCCAAAGGTGGACTTGCCCTGATCTTATGCCATTTTCCTTCTAGCTGAAGCTTTTTGACACCAATTTCTCCTTTCTCCATGCTGGTTGAACTCTATACTTAGGCAAATTTCTCATAAATTTCAGTCTCCTCCATGAATCTCTCAGATTTCTTCATGAATTTTTCAAATTTCTCATGAATTTCTTAGATTTCTCAACCATTTTCTATGATTTTTTCCAAATTTTTTTTTCAAATTTTCAACATTTTCTAGAATTTCACCATGAATCCAAAAAAATTCAAATCGATTTTCTGAGAGTTGCTTTGAGTTTTTTGAACTTCTGAGTGGATTTTTGAAACTCAAGCCCTTTCCAAATATAGAAACTTTCTAAAAATAGAAATTTTCCAAAAATAGCAACTTTCTAAAAATAGACCCTAAAAAATAGGGATCTCAGAATTGCTCAAAAATGCCAATAAAAAATAGGGGGCCTGGGGTGAAAAACCCTAAAAAGTAGGAAATGTCAGAATTGACTGAAACGATAGTCGATCTTCGTCTCTCGGGCTTCTTAAGCATGATGGTGATGTTTGCACGATGATCCAAGCCAAAAATATCTCACTTGACTCAGGTGACCATTCAAAATTTAGACTCAAAACCCCAAATGGAGACCAAACGGAAACTAGGACGCAATGAAAAAAAGCAAATAACAAGGGTCCCCATTTGCAATGGGGCGAGGTGTGAATTAGGTCACAATAGGCCTATTTGGCGTATCTTTAAGATTAGTTGGCTTTCACCAATAGCATGGAGGTGATGATGCTAGGAACTATCCATGTTATGATACAAAAGCAATTAGTTGGTTGTCACTAATGTCGTACAAGCGATGGATGCTTGGAGCCATCCATCATATCTTAGGGTATAGTCAAATTTCACTAGTAGCATGGAGGTGGTTGATGATAGGAGCTACCCATGCTGTGAAGGGGTTGGTTGACATATCACCAAGGCCACGTGGTGTTACATGTCTAGTACTACCCACTTCCAGGGTGGATAGACTTGTTTTTGGTGGCCTAGGGGCAATAGATGTTAGAATCCATTGACTCAATGGTTCTACAAGCTATGGGAATATTATAATGGCCTTATGCAATGTGTTATTTAAATTTACTTCTTATTCGGTGATGATCGCAAGTAGTGTGGGATGATTTCTCATCATCACAACTGGTGTAGAGGATTCGTGAAGAGGATGGGACCCATGTTGTAGTATGATAACACTGATATTCTTTTTTTCTAGCTAGGACACACTAAAAGGGTAGGTGGTAGTGATCAGGTAATGGGAATATGCATGTAGTTGTCACATCCATTTCTTATTGCTAGCTGCTCACTATGTGTCAGTTAGTGATGGCCTTAGGTATTGTGCACATTGTTATACTTATACTCTTGCTAGTAATGGCATCAAGTAGTATGGGATGGTTGATTGTCATCATAGATGGTGGTGGATTGGCAAAAGGATGGGGCCCATAGTGTAGTATGGGATGCATCAACATTCTTTTTCTAGATAGGATTTACTTTTGGGCTTATGTGACCATGAACCAAGTAGTGGGTTGATGCATGTAGTGGATTCATCCACTTCCATTTTATCAGTTATCTTAATGTGAACATGTGATGTTAAGTAGTGGGTTGCTGATTTCTGTCAAGTCCTAGTTTGAGTCTCAATTGTGCAAAACATTTAGGAGAGCATCATGAGAAATGGGCCATTGATTGTGCAAAACATATAGGTAGAAAAGAGAGATGAGAAATAGGGCATTGATTTAGAACCAAGAAATGACTGAGTGGCACGACACACACACATTTGGCTGATCCTACTAAAGAAAATATCAAATCTAAAATATGACTCTGTATAAACTCTAATTGCTGTAAGAGAAACATTTGATTGGATCCTACTAAAGAACATATCAAATCTAAAACATGACTTGGATAAACTCCAATCACTGTAAAGAAAAAATATACTTGCGAAAGAATAGGAAATTTGCGTAGCTCCCCGTCTGTTTCTCCAACCATCTTGTTACACAAACACATAACACACTCTTTTTCTGCACTTGTCTGCTTTATAAGTGAAGGGCTGCTCTTCACAGCCTTACTCTACGGTGCCCCCACTTATATAGACCCGGCGGGTCTGCTTTGTTTCCTCTATATAAGTGGGGGCGCCGCAGAGTAAGGCTGTGAGGAGCAGCCCTTCACTTATAAAGCAGACAAGTGCAGAAAAAGAGAGTGTGTTATGTGTTTGTGTAACAAGATGGTTAGAGAAACAGACGGGAGTTGCACAGATTTCCTATTCTTTCGCAAGTATATTTTTTCTTTACAGTGATTGGAGTTTATCCAGAGTCATGTTTTAGATTTGATATGCTCTTTAGTAGGATCCAATAAAATGTTTTTCTTTATAGCAATTAGATTTCATACAGTCATATTTTAGATTTAATATTTTCTTTAGTAGTATCAGCCAAATGTGTGTGTGCCGTGCCACTCAGTCATTTCTTGGTTCTAAATCAATGCCCTATTTCTCATCTCTCTTTTCTACCTATATGTTTTGCACAATCAATGGCCCATTTCTCATGATGCTCTCCTAAATGTTTTGCACAATTGAGACTCAAACTAGGACTTGTCATCAACATGGTAAAATTTATGAACCCAACCTTTTTAAAGTTTATGTAACTTTTTTTTAAGTCACAAATCCTCTCTAACTCAACGATCCTCCTCTAGACTTATTCTCCCGTCCCTTTTTAATGGTCTTGACCCGGTCTTGGACCGATTCCGAAGAGCAATGTTTCATACTCATAATCACTTTTTAGCTTGTTAGTAATTAGGATATTTATTAGTTAGTATAAATTATCTGTTACTCTATTATTTAATACTATGCTTATAATCAGGAAAACATATATCTATAAAATAATATTATAAGGTTATCTTTAGCATGATTTTAAATTAATATTAAAATTTTAATATTATAATATTATCAATGGTACACATAATATGATTTAATTTAATATTATAGATGATAATTGTAAATACCTTTAATTTATATTTATTATATTATCTTGATAATTATAATAAGATTGGTATATTTTTATATTTTATTGTTTATTTTTTATTTATTTGAGACATGGTTGTCATTTGGATATTTGGTTTATTTATTTTTGTCTTCATATTTCATATTTAGTGTTACAATTTTAGGGACATGACAACTAACTTGAAAGAATAAACATAACAAATAATTATGATTTAAGATTGAGATCATAGATATTCATACAAGAGGAGAGAATGAATTCTCTCTACCATTGGTGTACAAATTGAGGAGCCTTTAATTCCTAAAAGGGATATGTAGGTAAGGTCATCATCAATGAACCCTCGAGGTTTAGCTCTAGGTCTAGGGTTGACCTTGACTTTAGTAGCTTACCACTTTCTAGTGTAAGCATATAAGTGGCAATGTAGAGCTTTCCCAATGATTGTGGTTGGAAAACTTATGAAGTTGACACTTCTAAGTTAGATGGAAGATGCTTGATCATCCAAGTTAGAACTAGTTGTAAAAAAAATAGAAGTAATTGAGGGGCAGTTGTTGCAAAAATTAACAGCGTAACACACTTTCCTTTTCAAAGGTTTGAAAGGTGAATTTGGAAAGGAAGTCTTCACTTAAAAATAATAATATGTGAAATCAATTACTTATTTTTTATCAGTTTCACATGTAGCGAATCAATCAAATGACACAATGAAAGCGATTGTGTCTTTTTATTTGCTATTCAATAAGGATAAGATGTTTTTTCTCTAATTGTTTCATTGTATTGGACACTAGATTTCATGTCAACATAATTTAATATTTTTATTTATGCACATATAGACTCAAAGACATAGAATTATTGGAGTATTGTTAAAGTGCTTATATAATTTTTCATTGCTCTGATATATTTGAAAGATTGTATTTTCCAATTTCTTAGTTCCTAAATTTTGAAATTTGTTACATTTGCATCCTCTATGCACGATTATGCAATCCATATGAGAAAATTAGGATTGCTAAATGCTATCAAGGCATACTTATTTCCTTGTAATTTACATTACCTCTAATGGTTTTTCTTCACGATTCTTGAAATTAATCTATAATTTCATATGTAGCCTTCAACAAAGGAATGCATATATGGGGTATTTGAGGAATAGGCATAATTAGCCAAAACTACGGTGCAATCTAGAAAAGAGGGTCCAATGTAAGGCCACACCACCTATCAGCCTATAGCCTTAACCACATAATCACTTGCCATAAGGAAGCCAAACATTACTATTTTATTAATTCAAAAGATAATATGTCCTCATGAGCTACAATAGGCCGAACTCAAGAATCACAAACAATAGGCCAAACTCAAGAATCACAAATAATCTCACATGCCTTGCCAACTATGGCTTACGATAGGCTTATTGATTTTATAGTACATCAATAAACTACAAGCCAAAGTTATCTTCTATCTCTTGACTTCTCTCTATCTCCTATTCCTTTTCAATTTCAAGGAACCTTAGTGACTATCCTCTCGTCACCTCACCTTTGTGACCAAAATTTGGAGAATCGACCTCTACCCTTTTCTCTATTGACTATCCTCAAGCTGATATCTCTCTCTTTTTGTTTCCTTGAACAAATAATCCCTTTGTTTCCTCTCATTATTTGCTTTCTTGATTGGTTACGCTTATGTCCTGCTCAAGTAATGAACTTGTGGTCTCTCTACCAACCAAGAATGCCCAAAGATCTTCATGATCACTAGTAGAATCCAAAGCCTCAAAAACATCACTCAAACTCCAAGTGCTGAAGTGGCAATTTTGTGCACACAGATGCAAGTGATCAGCTATAGTCCTAAATGCCAAAATTGGAAATTTTATGCTCACCAATGTTGGACAGCCACTAGACATCCCTATATGGGATGAGAATCCTTGAACCAATTTTGAAATTCTCCATAGAATGTCATGCCTTGCATCAACCATGTATTCTCCAATGCTATCCCATACTTGGCTAGCAAATTTGTAATATTAATAAGATAGTGAATCAACTAGTGTCATCCACCTAGTATTTCTTGTCATCACTCAAAGATGATTCAAAAAATAAAAGGTATGGAATTTCCCTTATGACCTCATCACAACCAAATCAAGCCTCCATTTTCGTTGTTGTCACTACCTTCGATGCACCATCCATCAACACCCTCGACACTATCTTCTTCCCAGACGACAAGAACTCTAACTCCATTGTTTAGAAGTCCTAATTGTATCTACCAAGTGAATGCAACCATTAAATTTCAAAGAAAACATTGGTCTCACTGATCTTGATCACGTAGAAGTCATTAGTGACTTCATAGTCACTCAACTAAATGCTCAATTGTGGAACCTTTCTAGTGCAACTCATTTTGAAACCATCATCTATTAGGACACTAAATCCTGGGAAGGTCTTCAATCTGTAATCCTTTCTACACGACAAGGCTCTCATTAATGAAATTATGAGTCACCCCACTATCAACCAAATGGGTAACTTGTTGTCCATTCAAGATTCCTCTCACTCTAAAAGGATGGTATTTAGGAACTCCTAATAATGAGGCAATTGTCCCATGCACCAATCCTCCTGTATTAGCATCATTGTGTTGTGCTGGTCGCTCCTCATGTTCCATTTCCAATTGGATAGCATCCTATAGGGTAGTAGGCTTGAAAGCTTTCACCAAACCTCTCAATCTTTTGTCGCTAGAGTCCAAATTCTGACATAGACTGCTTGGCCACATATGCCATGGAAGACTCCTTAATATTGCATATGAAAGACTCCAAGCGAGTCCATAAAGTGACGTGGCTAATAAATTGAACGATCATGGTAAATATCGGGCTCAAGAATTATTAATATATTGCTTCTCCTTTTTGCTTCTTGACCTACCACGTGAGCTAGGTGATATCTTCCTTCCTTGCTACGACAATCATAGGAAAATTATGGCTCCTTCAAACTCACGTTGGGATTCTACAAAATACTCCAGACTCTTTAGTATTAAATATCTCCACCATCCAAACTAGTAATAAATGACATTGACAAATTCTCACTCAGTCTTGGAATGGTATGGTAGAATGATTCAATTGTTGTTATGGGATATTATTTTATTTATACCAATATCTCTGCAACTCCGAATAAACTATGAAACTTGTCTCTACAAGAGAATCCACAAATTTCCCACAAATGATCAACTATCCATTTAAACTCTGTGCAAATCTTGAGTTGAATATGCCTATAAGAGGATTAAGGTTTTTGTCCAAACCTTTGGACCTGAGGTTTTTTGTCCTCCAGGTCCCAAAATCCAAGCTCTCCAAAATTTCCAATTCTTCAAGATAATAGCTCAAATGATACAATGAATTCCTTTTTGCCACCTTTTATAGTCCACCACCTTTTTAATATTTAATTATTAAATAATTTTCCAACGTAAAGTAACTTTATTTAATATTTGAGCATATTATAAAATAAAGTCATTTTAATGTTTTATTAATTAATTAAATATAAATGTCCTCAAATATTATTTTAGGAAATTTTAATATTTAATTAATTAAATTATCTTGGTGGTGACTCATCAAGAATAGACATTATAAAAAAGGAGAGATCGCTCGAGCCCTAAAGACCAAAAGTATTGCTAGAAGTACTACTACAAGGTGATTTCAAGGGTGAATTGAGTGTCATGATTACTTTGTTGAACAAAGTAACTAGGCATTAGAGGCAAGTACATTTGTAAATGGGATGTTTGATATCATTAGCAACATTTGTGAAGGAAATATATTCCTTTATTTGGGGCAACTGATTAGTGGCAACATTAATTGGATATTTTGTATTTTATTTAAAATTTACAGCTTTCATATGGTCTACTATTTGTCATACACTTTGGTGTTGTCAATTTTGCTTTTTAGGTTGAACAATATAAGAGAAGAGAGGCTTTTAATAGACAATGCCCATAGTTAGAATATCGGGAAGGAATTAATTTGTTACCAATTTGATCTTGACAACCTCTGGAGTGTCATCCATATCACAAGATCCTTTCAACCTTTTCTCCCTTCCTTATCTCCATTGCTAGCTTCCGTAGCATTTGTATCTAATATAAATTGATGTTTTTGAACTTGAAAGTGTCATCTTTTCTTGTGACTAATTTCAAGGATTTGTACCTTTTCCCTTGTTTGTTCTAGTAGTTTGTTTGGCCAATTTATACTCCAAAAATTTCTTGGCCCTATCTATGATCACCTTATTCAATATTTCAGCTAATTTTTTTATACTCCAATTAATAGGAGGCAATGGTTGTTGGTCAATTTGGTCTATGATATGAAGTGTGGTGATAAAATATTTTCTTCTAAATCAGCCAAATATTTAGGCACATTTTTTGTTGTGTAGGAGGCTAATTGGTGTAATGCATGCAACTCTATTTCTTCTTTTGACATTGTACTTATCAGTACAATTTGTCTAATAGTCTTCTTTATCACAAATGGGTCTATAGAGGGCCAAGCCTCTCAAACATATATCCTTTAGTGTCATAGACACCAAAACTATCTTAAAACTTATAAGTTTAAATTAGAAATTTCCACACCCATATTTTTTAACATCTAATGTCCAAGAACATTTATATGAATAAAATTAATCGGAATTGTACATGTCTTATGTCAACTTGTAAAGATGAAATGCACCTTTCCCAAGTGCCAACAATACTAATTGAAAATAATTAAATCAACACGTCTAGATGTATGTAAACATAAGGAATTGGATAAACTAACTTTCCCACTCTAAGGTAACCATCCTAGCATACTCTATAATTTTGAGAGGGCTCTAGTTCCTCAAAATATTTACTATGACCATTACAAAAGAATCAATATTAAGAATATAAAGAAGACTTCGGTGATAATAATAATAATAATAATAGTAACAATACATCTCTATTTCCTTCTTTTGGCTTTGAAGGAAAATGTTGCAGAAGATAAAGCAAAGTCAGTTGGAGAATCCTTTGGTTGCTTCGAAGATCCTTTGAAAAAATTGCTATGTATGTAATTAAAGTTTCAATTGGTATACTTATATGTCCAATTATTGCAACTACCTATGCAATAGGGGCATGTAAACATGGAAAAATCTCTCTGCTGCACAAGCTTCAATTACATGATGTGTTTCATGCTTCTGCATAGAAAGAAATTTTTGAGACAAATCAAAAGAGTGCATAGATGATTGAAGAAGTAGTAAAGTTTCTATAGGAGAGCATACTCAAAGTAAGTATTGATAACTCTCTATTTGCTATGCAGAATCTAAAGTTTTTACTTGATTCCTTCAAAGAGTATTCTAGTGGATTAAAGGAGAAGTTGGAGAAGGAGATGGACAAAAAGGTAAATGAGAAGAGATTATTGGACAAGATTGAGAAGTGTGCCTCCACACACAACAAATTTCAAGATAATCTCAAGAGTGTACATGATTGCTTGGCTGAAGATAAAATATCATTTCAATTTTGAATGAAATGACCAAGCTCTATAATGACCATTAAAGATTAGATGGACTCAATTGAGTCCCAAAGAGATAAAGCCTTCGGTGCATGTGAACTAACACAAGATTTGGATGGAAGCACAAGGTCTACTATAGAAAATTTACATGAGCAGTTCTTCCAACAACAAGTTCAAAAGGAGAAGGTTATAATGTAGTTTGGTCATCTTAAGGATATGGTGAATTCCAATTCATGCCTATCTCCAATGCCTTGATGAGTGCAGATAAAGCTTCTAAGTTAAATCTAACACCCTACACTCCAAATGATGGTGAAGAGCTTTTGATGGAATTTGATTCTTAGAGCAAAATGCTTGGCCTAGCCAAGAAGAGTTGGGAAGAAGGGAAGCAGGAATGGAAAAAATATAGTTAAGGAGTTCTCAGAGGAAGGAAAGGTAAAAATTAATGCAATAATGGTTGTTTATGACACTCTTGAATCTATTGAGAACATGAGCAAGGACATAATGCAGAACCTGGAGAAAAAGAAAGTATGTAATTCTACGAGCTTGTGTCATACATTTTTCAAGATCATTTGTCCTCTTTTCATTGTACATTTTTTATTTTTTAGGGGGAGGAGGCTTTCGTTTTAGTAACCTACATGGATCTTGCTCGCGCTTTTGTTCCAAAATAGATGGAAGATTGTGCTTATCCCTTCTATGGATATTATAATCCTAGTGAGACTAGTGTAGAGTTCTTTTTTTGTACAATCCCCACATACACAGATATAGACTTGTTTTCCACCCACCGCTTCATGTTTTTACTCATTGCAAGCCTGAACAAACAATTCAACATAAATAAAATAATATACCTGGATGAAAAAAAATGTAATCCATTATGGCGAGGGAATTCAAAGCGAAAGAAAAAAGGATTAGAAAATGCCTGGCCTTTCAATGAACCAACCTCTACCATATCATCAACATTTCCTTCATGACATCGACCCTCATCAGTCTCGATTCCTCCATCATAATCAAAATCCTCTTCAATTTCCTCATTATACAACTCTACCTCTTGAAGTCAATAAAGAGACCATCCCAACTCATGTTATTGAAAAGGGAAATTTCATTAGACTGAGGATGTTTGTTTGTTAAATTTTTAATTGAAATTTTGTACTATAGGAATCTTTCAAGAAATCTTTAGTCAAGTTCTATTCCAAAGGAGCTTGGACATCTTGTGTAATGTCCCCTACTTATGAAAGCTCTAAATTAACTTAAATTCACCAATACTAAAATGAGTAATTGAGTTTTAGGACCTGTATCTTTACTAGATAGTATTCTTGCAAAACATAATTAGAGACATTTATAAAATAGAACTTATAAAATTAGAACACATATCAAAGAGATTAGGATGAGTGTTATTGTTACCTGTTGAAGACCTTCAAATGAGTTAGTTAACATTTATATTACAATTGATAGAGTGGATAAAATCAGTTAATAAATGACTTTCATATTCTTTGTTACTCCATTCACTAAATGAGTTAGTTAGCATTTATGGTGCAGGAGCACCCATAGGTTACCATAGTTTGTCTAGAAGGTCATGTTTTGGCAATCTGTTAAGGCCAACTTAACATCTATTCATGTTCATTTATGGTGGTGCCTTGGTGGAATTTTTGATTGGGTGTTGATCATTTGATGAAGGTCATGTTGACCATTGGATAGGCTTAAGGTTTTTTCTCAAGTGAGGTTTTGACCTTTTAGACCTTTTATTAGTTTCTTTTCAAATTCTTGCAAATAAAGCTCAATGGAGGCTACAAGCGGCCTAGGTGTGTCCAAAGGAGAAGGTAACTGTTTTGAGCCCTATTTAGGGGTGACCTCAACATGGGAGGAAGGGTTGGAAGCATTTTGATATTGTTGAAGTTTTTGAATTCAAGAAAACAGTTGTGATTGAGTGTGAATTTTCTATTTTTTGCTTTGAAGTGTTTCTTTAATGAATTGAACATGGCACTGTAGTTTTTATAGGATGTAGAGTAGTTGCTCTTCAAGCTTTGTGTGGCATTTAGATAGTTTTCTAATTCAATTTCAAGCATTGTTTGTAAATAGTTTTGTTTTCTTACTGTCACTGGTCTAAACCAGGCAATTTGTGAAGAATGGGGTATTAGTTCACTTTCCCTCTGTAAAAATTGTACGACCCTTTGGGAATAGTGACTAGACTCCATGGCTATAAATATAGTAGGGTTTAGTTTCTTTGAAAGCATAGGAGTTACTATGGAAGTCCTTCCCTAGATGAGCCAGGGAAGTGCCCAGCTAGGAAGACTTTAGTGTAGAGCACTTAATTTGCAGGGGTGTCAAATTCTTGACAAATTCCCTTTTGGAGAAGGTAGGTATGAGTCTTGCCAAGACCTGGTAAGCAAGAATAAACTCCATCAGTCCATCTGGTGAGGAAATAACTTACCAGATTGGAGAGAAGTCAGAAAAGGGCTTAAAAACCCTAGTATTGCTCATTTTTAAGTTAGGGCTTTGTACGGCCAATTGGGACCCAAGACCCCAAAAATCCTTGAGAGGTGGGCACATGAACCAGGAATCCCAAGAAAAGTTTGGGGTGTTCTTTGGAAATATTTTGGAAAAACCCCATTTTCTTGGAAAAGGAGGCCTAATTGGGGCTCCTAGGGCTAGTAGCCTTTTAGGCCTAAATGAGGGTTTGGTGGAAGTGACTTTGAAATGGAGCTAGGTGGACCCTCAAGAACTAAAGCAGGATGGATTGAAGTCATTATAAACACCTCCATACCCCTACAAAGTTAAATTCAAGATTTTGGAGGATTGTATCCTTTAGGGTGGATTAAGGGCTAAGTTTAGAGTTGCAAGATTGTACCAAGGTGGACTTGGTGGGAGGAATTATGTTGGTAGTTGGGGTTTGCAAGGCAAGACTAGGGGATCCTAAGTAAGGAAAGGTCCTATAGGTTTAAGTGGTGGAGTGAGACACCTTAGAGGTCTTTCAAACAAGACCTAGAGCATGAATCAGTGATTGATTCATCCAACCTCCCTATCAATTTATATTACAATTGATAGAGTTGATAAAATTAGTTCATAAATGACTTTCACATTCTTTGTTATTCCATTCTTAGTGAATTGGGATAGGTTGTTTTGATAGGGTGTCCAAGAGACCCTCAACCTTGGGCCCAAGAGTAGATACCACATCCCTCTTGGCTCCATGTGGTAGGTGTTAAGCATCCACTATGGAGTGGCATACCCAATGAGGTGTCCTATTGCCATTCCCCCTCATCACATCCACATCCTCTCTTAATCCCAAGAGAATATGCTACATCTCTCTCCATGTGACAGGTGTTAAGCATCCATCATGGAGTGGCGTACCTAAGAGAGGGTCCCTTATGTATAGTAAGTAGTTATGTTTGATTTATTAGCAACCCAACACAAATATGTAGTCAATATAATCAATTTATACTTTATAGATTACAATTTAATTTATAATTTATACTTTAATTTACTTTATGTACAATTTATATGGTGTTGCATCATGTATATTATTAACAAATTTATAGTTTTCTTTTTTTGCAAAATGTTGTCTATGTCAGCCAAGAATCAACTTGTCCAAGCTTTTTTAGGGATGTCAGCATTTTGCAAGAAATGTAGTTGTCATAAGTTTTGCTAATGACATATGGTGGTATGGGTGGGGGTTGAATTTTGGTAAACATGATTTCTTGCATGCAACCTGTGACATTCACATCGATGCATGGGGTTGGTACTCCAATGTCCTTGAATTTGATAGTGAATGTGAAATGATACATTTGCTCCTTCTCTATTGGATAGACTTTAATCCACACATTTTTGTCTCTCCAACATTTATTGTGTGAGGTTTTGGTGTTCAATTGATAGACACCATTCCTAATGATCTCATTTAATAGTTGAAAAAAACCTTTCCAACCAATATGCTTGTTCTTGATTATAGTGAATTGTTTAGTTCGACTTACAAAGAATGAAAACATAAGAGATATTCAAGGATATCATCCACAAAATTGAATAAAACTTCAAAAACTTGAACACTTATGAAATTTTAAATTTATATTTTAAGGAGGAGGCCAACTCATAAATCCTTTCTATCTCAATTTTTTAATTTGGAATGTATTTTCTATTCAAGGGTGGGAAATAGTCAATCCATTTCATGTAATATCTACTTGACCCTTGAAAATTTACCACTTTGCAATACATTGTGTTTATTCATACCTATGTTGAATTAAATGGCGATTTAGAAAAACAATATAAAAGTCTTCCATTCAAAAATTGGATTACGCCATGATGCACCTCAATATAGAGGTATTCCTTAGACTTCTAAAATAAACAACTTTGGCAACGATTTATACAGATTAGAACCCCTAAAATAGATTTGGTGTTTCTATTTTTAATTTTTTTATGTACAATTTATATGTTGTTGCATCATGTATATTATTAACAAATTTATAAAAAAAATTAATTTTTATTTTTTTGCAAAATGTTGTCTATGTTAGCCAAAAATCAACTTGTCCAAGTCTTTCTAGGGATGCCACCATTTTACAGATAATTATTTCTCCTAAGTTTAGCTAATGACACATGGTGGTATGGGTGGGGGGTGAATTTTGACAATCATGTTTCCTTGCATGCAACCTATGACATTCACATCAATGCATGGGGTCGGTACTCCAATGTCCTTGAATTTGATGGTGAATGTGAAATGAGACATTTGCTACTTCTCTACTAGCAAGACTGCTATCCATGCATTTTCATCTCTCAAATATTTACTTTGCGAGGTTTTGGTGTTCAATTGATAAACACAAATCCTGATGATGTCATTGAACAGTTAACAAAAACCTTTCCAGCCAATAGGCTTGTTCTCGATTCTGATGAATAGTTCAGTTTGAATTCCAAAGAATGAAAATGTCAGAGATATCCAAGGATATCAACAACATCAAATAAGACTTCTTCAACTTGGAAGTTTATGAAATGTTAATTTTTATATTTTAAGGAGGAGACCAACTCATAAAATCTTTCCAACTCATTATTTTTTTATTTTGAATGCATTTTCTATTCAAGGGTGGGAAACAGTCAATCCATTTCATGTAATATCTACTTCACCTTTCATAATTTACCAATTTGTAATACATTGTGTTTATTCATGCCTATGTTGAGTTAAATTTTGTTTTGTTAGACACTATAAAAGTCTTATATTCATAATTGGATTACATGATGATGCACCTAAATATAGTGGTATTCCTTAGATTTCCAAAATAAACAAAATTGGGAACTGTTTATACAGATTAGAACCCCTAAAATAGATACATTTTCATGCATAACTTTTAAAACAAGTAAAGCAAAAATAAACAAAAAATATATAATTCTATATAAACTACCAAAAGAACTAAAAATTAATTTACAATTTCTTTGTGAGTAGTTTCAACTGTATTTCCATCAATTTTCTTATTTTCCATTACATAATTAGCATAATTATCCAACATAATGTATACTATTGTTATTTATAGACTCACTATGCTGCAATTTACAATCTTCCATTTTCATAGGATTTGTGCAAAACAACAAATATATCTGGAAAATGGTGTTTATCACAAAACAAAATCTGAAAATGTAAGAGATTTGATCTTTCTATTTTTTTAATTTATTTCATCTACAATTTATATTGTGTTGCATCATGTATATTATTAACAAACTTATAATTTTTTATTTCTTTTTTGTTTTTGCAAAATGTTGTGTATGTTAGCCAAGAATCATCTTGTCCAAGTTTTTCTAGGCATGCCATCATTTTGTAGACAATTTAGTTCTCCTAAGTTTTGCTAATCAAAAACCATGGTGTGGGTGGGGGATGAATTTTGGAAAACATGATTCCCTACATGCAACTTGTGACATTCACTTCGATGCATGAGATTGTTACTCAATGTATTTGATTTTGATGGTGAATGTGAAATAAAAAATTTGCTCCTTCTGTACTAGCCAAACTGCTATCCATGCATTTTCATCTCTCCAACATTTTCTATGCGAGGTTTTGGTATTCAATTGATGGAAACCATTCCTAATGATGTCATTAAACAATTGATAGAAACATTTCCAACCAATAGGCTTGTTCTCAATTATAGTGATTTGTTTAGTTCAAGTTACAAAGAATGAAAATGTTAGAGATATTCAAGGATATCATCCACGACATCGAGTAAGTCTTCTTCATCTTGGTAGCTCATGAAATGTTAAATTTATATTTTAATGAGACCACCTCATAAAACTTTTGTAACTCATTTTTTTTTATATTGAATGTATTTTGTAATTGAGGGTGGGAAATAGTCAAGGGTCAAGTAGATATTAGATGAAATGGATTGACTATTTCCCACCCTTGAATACAAAATGCATTCAAAATAAAAAATGAGTTAGAAAAGTTTTATGAGGTGGTCTCCTCATTAGAATATAAATTTAACATTTCATGAGTTGCCAAGTTGAAGAAGTCTTACTCGATGTTGTGGATGATATCCTTGAATATTTCTAACGTTTTCATTCTTTGTAAGTCCAAATCATTATAATTGAGAACAAACCTATTGGTTGGAAATGTTTCTATCAATTGTTCAATGAAATCATTAAGCAAATGTGTCTATCAATTGAACACCAAAACCTCACACAATAAATGCTGGACAGATGACAATGCACAAAGAGCAGTCTGACTAGTAGAGAAGGACTAAATGTATTATTTCACATTGACCATCAAAGTCAAAGACATTGGAGTACAAACCCCATGCATCGATGTGATGTCATAGGCTGCACCTAGGGAATCATGTTTGCCAAAATTCGCCCCCCCACCCATACCACCATGCATGATTAGCAGAACTTAGGAGAACTAAATTTTCTACAAAATGGTAGCATCCCTAGTAAAGGTTGGACAAGTTGATTCTTGGTAGACATAGACAACATTTTGGAAAAAAAGTAATATTAACGAAAATTATATGTTTCTTAATAATATACATAATGCAAGACCATATAAATTGTAGATAAAGTAAATTAAAAAATAGAAAGATCAAATATCTTATGTTTTCTGATTTTGTTTTGTGATAAACACCATTTTCTAGATATATTTGCTCCTTTACATAGATCCTTTGAAAATGGAAGACTGTCAATTGCAGCATAGTGAGTCCATAATTAACAACAGTATACCTTTTGTTGGATAATTATGCTAAGTGTGCATTGGAGATAAGAAAATTGATGGCAATACAGTTGGAGCTACTCATGAGGAAATTGTAAATTAATTTTTAGTTCTTTTCGTAGTTTAGATGAGATTGTAAATTTTTATTTCTTTTTGTGCTTTAGTTGTTTTAAAAGTTATGCATGAAAATGTATCTATTTTAAGGATTCTAATTTTTATAAACAATTCCCTATGTTGTTTATTTTAGAAGTCTAAGGAATACTTCTACATTGAGGTGTATCATGGTCTAATCTAATTTGTGAATAGAATTTTTTTTTATTGTCTTTCTAAAACATTTAATTCAACATACGTATGAATAAAAACAATGTATTGTAAGGTGGTAAATTATCAAGAGTGAAGTAGATATTACATGAAATGGATTGACTATTTCCCAACCTTGAATTGAAAATGCATTCAAAATAAAAAATAAGTTAGAAAGGTTTTAAGAGTTGGTTTCGTCCTTATAATATAAAATTAACATTTCATAAGCTACCAAGTTGAAGAAGTCTTATTCGATGTTGTTGATGATATCCTGTAATATCTCTGACGTTTTCATTCTTTGGATGTCGAACTAAACTATTCACTGTAATCGAGAATCAACCTATTGGTTGGAAAGGTTTTTGTCAATTGTTCAATTACATCATTAGGAATGGTGTCTATAAATAGAAAACCAAAACCTCACACAGTAAATGTTGGAGAGATAACAATGCATGGATAACAATTTGGCCAGTAGAGAAGGAGCAAATGTATCATTTCACATTCACAATCAAATTCAAGGACATTGGAGTACCAACTCCATGCATTAATGTGAATGTCATGGGTTGCATGTAGAGAATCATGTTTGCCAAAATTCACCCCTCATACCATCATGCATCATTAGCAAAACTTAGGAGAACTAAATTGTCTATAAAATGGCGACATTCTTAGAAAAGTTTGGATAAGTTAATTTTTGATTGATATAGACAACATTTTGCAAAAAAAGAAAAAATTAAAGAAAATTATAAGTTTTTTATTAAAATACATGATGCAACACCATATAAATTGTAGATCAAGTAAATT
Organism: Sequoia sempervirens; assembly: GCA_007258455.2. Lineage (NCBI taxonomy): Eukaryota > Viridiplantae > Streptophyta > Pinopsida > Cupressales > Cupressaceae > Sequoia > Sequoia sempervirens. The sequence continues at coordinate 16,830 of VDFB02048413.1, forward strand.
AAAAATTAGAAAGATCAAATCTCTTACCTTCATTTTGTGATAAACACCATTTTCCAAATATATTTGCTCCTTTGCATGGATCCTTTGAAAATAGAAGACTGTAAATTGCAACGTAGTGAGTCCATAAATAACAATAGTATACATTCTAGTGGATAATTATGCTAAGTGTGTAGTAGAAGATAACAAAATTGATGGCAATATAGTTGGAGCTACTTTGATAACAACATTTAATTAAACATAAGTATGAATAAATTTGATAAAATACAATCTATTGCAAAGTGGTGAATTATTAATGGATTTACTATTTCCCACTCTTGAATAGAAAATGCATTCAAAAAAAAAAATGAGTTAGAAAGGTCTTATGAGTTGGTCTCTTCTGTAAAATATAAATTTAACATTTCATGAGTTGTCAAGTTGAAGAAGTCTTATTCGATGTTGTGGATGATATCATTAAATATCTCTGACATTTTTTATTGTTTGTAAGTTGAACTAAACAATTTACTATAATCGAGAACAAGCGTATTGGTTGGAAAGGTTTTTGTCAATTGTTCAATGACATCATCAAGAATGTTGTTTATGAATTGAATACCAAAACCTCGTACAGTAAATATTGGAGAGATGACAATGCATGGATAACAATCTAGCCAATAGAGAAGGAGCAAAAGTATCATTTGACGTTCACCATCAAAGTCAAGGACATTGGAGTACCAACCCCATGCATCGATATGAATTTCATAGGTAGCATGTAGGGAATCATTTTTTCCAAAATTCACGCTCCATCCATACTGCCATGCATCATTAGCTAAACTTCTTGTCTACAAAATGGCACCATCCCTAGAAAAGCTTGGACAAGTTGATTCTTGGCTGACATAGACAACATTTTGCAAAAAATGATTGGTTTGTTAATAATATACATGATGCAACACCATATTAATTGTAGATAAAGTAAATTAAAAAATAGAAAGATTAAATCTCTTATGTTTTTCGATTTCATTCTATAATAAACACCATTTTCTAGATATATTTGCTTATTTACATGGATCATTTGAAAATTGAAGATTGTAAATTGCAGCATAGTGAGTCTATAAATAAAAATAGTATAGAAGTTGTAGGATATTTATGCTAAGTGTGTAGTGAAAGATAAGAAAATTGATGGCAATACAATTGAATCTATTCAGGAAATCAAACAAGTTATCTTTTGTGTGATACATCTTATTAGGCTGACGTAATTTTTGTAGGTGTTTGTGGATGAAGTAGATATATATGTAATATATTTTTCAGTGTTTTGGTGAGAAAGATGTGATGTGATGTGCAGTTCATGCAAATTGTGCAAGTATCAGGTGAATGTAGAGCAAAACAAAGTGTTAGTGTAGGTCAGTATGAAGAGTATAAAATTAGTATATTGAGCTTCAATGGAACTATATTCCATTATGTTGTAGATGCATTTGTAACAATTCAAATTCTAGCTGTGAGCCACCACTCCTATTTTTTTCTTTTTGTGGGTAGTGAGTGCATTAGGACTGTGAGTCCGCATGTAGTGAACAATTCTATAATATCTTATAACCAGTTATAATATATTGTGAGCTAATCCTCACTGTGGTTTTCCCTCATTGGGTTTTCCACATAAAAGTTTGGTGTTTTTTGTGTTATGTGCTTGCTTTCATTATTTTGTTTCTTACTACAAATTGAATGAGCTATGTACATGAAGGGAGAATTAATAATAGCCCTTGAAGATTTGGAAAGGATTGAAAGTGAGAAAAAAGATCCAAAAAAAATGCCAAAGAAGCAGATGAATGTATCAGAAAGTTGAGAGAGCAAATCAGGAAATTCAAAGAAAGACATAAGGAAGTTAGTGAGTAGTTGAAGCATGGAAATGAAACAATTACTAGTTTGAAGGTACAATTTGAAGAAAGAAAAGAGTTGAAGAATGTCTAAATGCCAAAGGGAAAATAAAATTTGAGGAGTGTTCAAAGCTTGAAGAAGTTGTGAATCTAAGATCAGATTTATATAAAGCAAAGTCATGAAGACAAATTCAAGATGAGCTCTACAAACCTTGATGAAATGATTGCAAATTAGAAAAGATCTAAAGACAAAGAAGGATTAGGGTTTCAGAAAGGGGAAAGCTCAAAGAAAGAACGAAATTCGAATCAGGCTAGAAAGAAGAATGAGGACAAGAAGAACCAAAGTCTGAAATCTTAGACTTGGCAGCCCAAAATAGGACTCGACACAAACTCGACAAAGAAGAAAACCATAGTTTTATAGAGAAACAAAAAAAAAAATAATGTTGTTAGAGAACATGAGAGCCTAATTTGATTATCAATTTCTTAGAATTCAAATATTACACATTATATAATCTTCAAACACTCAATATTTGAAATTTCATCATTCATATTCATAGATTCAAACTTTCAAATGAAAAAAAAACTAAACAAAAACAATTTTTAAATATTCATACTCATTGTTTCCAAGCGATGCCAAGAGTATTAAGTTGGAACTCGGGATTCTGACTCTACGACTCGTACTAGTCACTCACTAGGACTTGGGATCCTAGCCTAGACTCTCCAACACTCGGCGAGCCCTAGGACTCGTGTGTCCCAAGAGTCTTTTTCAGAACTCATAGAGTCCTCAAAATATGAGAAGAACAATGAAAAATAGGTTTGGAATCAAAGGAGAGACTTCAAATGACCACCTATTAGATAACCAAATGCACAAAGGTTCCCATCGTTTAATGGTTTATATTTTTTTTCCAATAGATTTGGACATAAGGCTATAACAATGGTATAAGGTTCCAATCTTTTAATGGCTACTATTATGCATGCAATGGATTTGGTTATAAAGCTAATCAATGCACATCTAAAATGAATGGAAGTAATCCTATTCAAAAGAATTTGATATGTTACAATTGCAATAGGCTTGGACATATCTATAAGTTTTGCAGATGTACGAATGTGAAGAAGAACAACTGGGTAAAGAAGAATGATCTGGCGAAAAAGGAAGATCTAGTAGAGATGGACAAGATTTGGAAAAAGAAGGAAGAAGGTGAAACTAAGCCTGAGTCTGTACTAGCATTTGGTGTAGATATTTCCTCCAGAAACAAAGAAAAAAGCTTTGTCTTAGGGGAGCATTAATAGAAAATTCATTATCTCTTGCCAAAGAAATGGTGCTGATACAACACATTAGTATGAGGTGTGGGTTATTATGCATGACCTATTGGAGAAAGAATCAATGAAAAATATAATGATATGGAAATTTGTGGAGCATTTGAAATTGACTGTGCATACAATTAGGGTTTTTTTACCAACTTTTCAATTTGAGTATTCATGTGAAATTAGGTCAATTTCTAAAAGGTTTATTAGTAACTTTCATACACAATCTGAGTCATTTGCAAATGGGCATTTGAGAAGAGCATAATAGTGAAAGAAAAAAGTGGAGTGATCGAAGCAATTGAGATTTGGTACAAGTGATACCCTAGCCGGAAGCAATTCAAAAGTATTTTACAGTTTCTATTTGCCCTAGTTTTAGAAACACTTTCAATTTTGTGGAAAAATGTATACACCGCAAGCTGTAGAGGTTATTGTAAGGCCTCTCTTTGCATGTGACTAATACAATCTTAAAGTGTTATATATTCCTCCTAAATAGATGGTTAGATATGTTGCAAGCGATATGAACTGTTTAACAGTAACCTTCTAGTTTTACATTATGTTATATCACTATTATTTTACTTAATGAAGATGTATGTGCATGCGAATTATTGTATGAGATTCGAACTTATAAGATGAATTTGAAATAAGATAATTGTTGTGTCGTATTACATTGGAAGTGTAATTAGCTATGTAAATGATTCATGAATAAAGTTACAAAGATTTGATTTACAATTAATGTTGTTTATTAATATGTCTAACTATGCTTGATTATGTTGTGCAAGAAATTAAATGAGTCGATGTGGGAATAACATTAAAGGTCGAGAAGATAACAGTGCTAGCATGAAAAGGGATAACCATCAAGTGCAAATCAAAAGATTTCTTGTTGAGGATATAAATTTATTTCCATCCAAGACCTAAAAGCAAGTAGAGTAAATGTATTGGAGGGCTAAGGAATCAAATATGCAAATAGGAGGATGGATAAATATTGGAATCAAATCAGATACATCTTTGGGAAGTTCTAAGTGTAGCCTTATTTGACTTAGAAGGGTTTGAGGTTTTATTATTGATTGGTTGATTATGTTTGAGTAGAATCCAATTGTAGGTCATGTGATTTGAATTTGGTTGGGGTTGGAACCCTTGGTCAAAATCAAAACTCGTATGGATTCTTTTGTGGGTTTTAAAAAGGGATTATTGAGTCAATTTCCTTGGTTTTTGAACAAGAATAGACCCCTAGGACCTATACCTATGGGTTTGGAACCTTTTTGACATGTGAACTTGTCCTTGAAGTGTGAAAAGACCCCTCAAAAGTCCACATTCATAAATGTGACGAATTAAAAAAGTATTGGGGCTTGGGAAAAGTGACTTGTCACTCTCAACTTCCCACTCCCCAAAAGTTCTTGGAATTGGCACAAGACTCACACATGTGTGAGCACTTGTGGGAAAGAGTGTAGGTTTGGAGGATTCCTATATATCTTAAGAAGATGGAAGATTTGGGCATTGCCCACTTCTCCTTTTGGAGAACTTGTGAAGTGAAGAAAAGAAGGAGAGAGTCAAGGATGGAAGAATAGGAGTTCAAAGGAAAGCAGTTTGTAGAGAGATAAGTCTTTTTCCATTTCTTATTCTTAGTATTGGTAGAGATAGCTTGATCTATGCATTGAATCATAAGTAAGATTGTTTAAGGGATATATTAGAGTAATGTGTTGTATAATGAGCAAGCTTGTTATAGCACTAAGCTCTCACCATTGAATTGCAATGGTGTATAATGTATTTCTTGCTCGGGGGTATGGCTAGAGCCCACGAGGTTCCATGATGCCATTACAGTAGGGTGGAGAGCAAGACCTTGTTCATGGGTGTGTAAATCATTTGTTATGTAATATAGTGGTAATATTGTATGTTTTAAAAAGTTCAGTTTCCTATTGTTCAATGTAGGAATGGACAGAGTGGGCCTTATTCTTTGTGGGTTGACCATTGTATTCCTAAATATGGAGTGTAGCATTGAAAGTTTTATAATTTGATGCAATGAAAAAAGATATGGGTATTTTATGAGTTGTAGAAAAATATGCTTCTTACAAATACATTCAAGAAGTTTTAAATGCATGATTGTATACACATGTTGTATAGGAAAAAGAGATCATAAGTAAAATAAATAAACAACATATATTGGAAGAAAATGATTCTTTACTCCTTCCATTAGGAATCTAGAGATAAACAAACCAATATGTATATATAAGGATGCCAAATTAAAAGACAGTAGAAAGAGTGTAAATAATAATAAAAGTAAAGTTGTTTGGTTTTATAAGGTTTTGAAGTATTGCATTTTATATACATCCCAGAATAAAATCTAACAAAAAACAAAAAGAATATGTATATATATGACTAAGATACAAATGGTTAAATTATTCATCTCGGTTTGCATAAAGGGCCTAAAACAATTACTATTGTGTACATAGATGTCATTTTCTATACAATACAATTTGGATAACACAATATAAAAAAATGGGAGAAAATTTTATACACGTAAAATAAATAAATAAATAAATGCAATAGAAGCTAGAAATGAGGACTGCAGAGTTTGAAGCATCGCAACACACTAACAAAAAGAATAAAGATAAATACAAAGAAATATCTGTTCTTCCTCTAAGAGCATTGACCCTAGCAACCAATAAGTATGAAAAAGGCTTCTGTTGAACAGTCCATATCCTGATACTTCATCAAAAAATAGAAGATATTAATTCCCATTTGAACATTAAGGCTTTCCAAGCGTATTCCTACTTGGCTATAGCGATGGGAGTTTCAGTTTTTTTTACCCTTACTGCATTTGCACTAAACCAGACGATAGTGAGAGTAACTAGGGCCATTGTGATCTCTTAATCGAGTCCCTTGAAGTATGTTGTAACGAATCTTGCCATGCTGGGAGAGCTACCTTAGTAAGGCGCAAGGGTCCTAATTACCTAGGCAACAATTTTCCCACCACGGGAAGCACCAGTTAGATAGAGAAACTTTGGAGGCAACACTGACAGTGAAATACAGACCTGAGAATATGAATGAAGTTCTTGAATATGTAGCGTGTCTGTCTAGATTTGAAGAGATTAGGTGATACAGATAGCTAATTCAACTAATTCTTGAGACAAGGATTTAGGGCATAAAAGAATGGTCCATGATCGGGGAATTTATCATACCACTATTGTCAAATCCAACTTACCCCAAATATCCCAAGGAAATACGTGTGGAATCTGGGTGGGGCTTCTGCATTTCCCTTCTAGCACTGCTGCTATCCCAGCTCTCACAGTTGAATGAAGGGCTCTTCAAAGGGAACACAAATGTGAAAAGCGACATTATTAATGTCAGAAGCATGACTTGAGCTCCCACCAATATCCTGCTAAATCAAGTACCAATTCCAATACCTTTGTAATTGAGGGACTGACTATTGCAATCATAAGTCGTATCTATACTCTTAGTGAAGCAACTCGTGAATATCAATAAACAAGAAATATATCAATAGATCGCTGTCATCGATGGTCTATTAATTGCCAAAATAAAATCTCGTGGGAATGTCAGTGTAGCTGTAAATGTTTTCTTGGGTTGGACGATTCCTCATAGTTTTTTTTTTGGGCACCATTCTGAACTGCTAGTACATCATCTATTCCAAGTAAAAGAAGGATTTATTGCGCAATGCATAGCTTAGCCGGGATTGGTAGGTACAGTCAACCTACATAGTTGATGAGTTTCTCTTTTTTTTTTGGCATGTAAAATATAAATCAAATCATGGGGCATTGTCATTATCTGACACCTAACTCTGGGAGTCCTGAATCTATGCCTTGATGACACTCGAGATATTCAATTAACATAAGGTTTATTCTACCCACCCCTAAATGACTCGGTGTTCTATTGGGTTCCACCACTTGCATTTAGTGTTACATCATAATTGGTGTGATATAAACCATGACTCCATTTTTGTCACACATAAGGATTGTGAAGCATATACTAGTCATTGGTCAGTATGGAGATAAATATGAGTGTATGTACTTTTGCATAATTTTCTTGTAAATCATATTACTATTAATTTCAGCAACAACGACTAAGAAATCTAAAGTTTTTATCTTCAAATTGTACTAAGGTGATCTGCATGGCCTATGATAGCTCCTTTTGGGAAAAACTATTCATTCTTCTCTTCCTGGCGTTGAGCGCACAATCTATGGATACATCTTGTTTTTTCCCGAGCTATTGTTATTATAGTTTAATTTGCATATATATTATCTATTTCGCTTCACCTAATTTCGGTGTCCTTGGTTGCTACACACCAATTATCATTGTAAATGGCTATGTGTTGTGGCTAATTATTTTACTTATTGTCCCTTGCACCAGACCCATACCCCATCTACTTGCTGAGCATAGAGTAAACATAACACCTCATTCTTGTATAGGCGTTTAGCTTCATTTAAGAAAACTTACTTTTTTTTAAGTTCACTAATTCCTTTCCTTAAGCGCGTTGTGAAGATTCCTTGTTCTCCCATTATAAAAATTCGTTATATGTATGTATTACCATTGGGGAGGGAAAGGGAATTCTTTTTAAGACTCCACGTTTCCTCATAAAGAAACTTTAAATATAAGCTTATATACGAATAAGAGAAACTTTAAATATAAACTTATATGCAAATGAGCTTTAGACTTTTAAAAAAAGAGGTATCAATTTTCACCCCTTAGTGGGGAAATATATTATATTTTAAAATAGCTTACATCATGGTCTTAGTGTCACGCCCCGCCGTGCGAACCCCAAAAGAACTAATAACAACGGAACAATTTTTTTTTTAAAAGAATATAATAACATACTTAAGTATTATAACATAACAATGAATTAAGAGGCACAACTAGTTCCAATGGGGTACACGAAGTGACATGACTACACTAACCCATAACAACGATAATAAGATAACAATAATTAATCCATTACGTAAATCTATACATTCCCATATCATCATTTAAATATCCATTAAGCAATAACCATATTAATAACATATGCACATATGGCAATACATGGAATTATAAAGATATAAAGTGTTACATAATTTCGATAGATATAATTCAACATAACAAACTATAACAAATGATCCCGAATAATTACATGGCCTGAATAATTATTACATCCCAATGATAGTAAAATACAACTGACTAGAAATACATCACAATAACTACATATACAAATCACAAGGTCATCCCAACACACGTGGGAGACGATACATCAATAATTACATTACATCAGGAGTATATACATCTGTCTGGTACATAAGGACACTGGATCATCAACATCTGCTAAAACCTGCAAGTAAAAGATACATCTGCAACAGAAGAGGGAACCCAATGGGGTGTGAAGCACGTTCCACCCAACCACCCCCGTGCTGAGAGTAGACAAGGAAGGGTCCCCGACTAAGCATGACTAACAATAACAAAGACTAACTCCAAATAGACAACTAACATCAAAAACCACTTAGAAACTCAACAACGACAAATCCAAAGACACAACAA
>VDFB02048414.1:0-46990 GCA_007258455.2 Sequoia sempervirens
CAGAGGCTGCCGCTACCCCTGACTCAAGCAAAAGAAAATCAAAATCCCCTAATAAAGGAAAGATCTCTAAGTTTGAATACAGGCCGCTCTCAACATCTTCAAGAAGTGAATCCAACACTATCCAATTCTGCTCCTCTAAACTTTGTTCGCTGTCTTCACACGACTGCGATTCCGAACCAGAAAATGCGGTGTTATAGTCCAGCGGTTGCCGAAATTCTTCTAAGGCAAACTTGGCTGCAACAGCTTGAATCTGAGCGCGAGATAGCGAAGAGGCCGAAGGAATTTCCGGCACAGAGTCGGGGAAATTGAACTTTGCATTCCATCCTCTGAGGCAATAAACTGCACAGTCGTAAGCGCGAGCGGCCTGCTGAGGGGTATCGTAAGACCCCAGCCAAATTCTAGCTCGGGAATTCGGCATTCTCACTTCGGACACCCATTTCCCCCATTTTCTCATCCGCACTCCCTTGAAATGTGGTTGCATCTTCTCTATGCTATTTTGGGGTTTCTGCTTTGCTAAGGATTTGACCATGTTTCGGTAGCAGAAAGAGACGGGAATCGAACTCTGGAGAAAGCTTGTAAACGGAAATTGGGGCAGTTACTAGTTAAGATTCGAACTTGTGAGGAGCTCAGGTGAGATTTGTACTAAAGAATGAGGATGCAAAATGGGGTATATATGGACAATCTCATCTGCGGGTACTTCGAGTACATTGAGCACACAAATCAGATTGTTACATATAGAAGACTTCTGCGCGTTAAAAAAAACCCAAAAAAGCTGAAATCAGGAAAGCGCACGTGGGAGTGATTGGTAGGCTACAGCACCGAATGAGGTGGGAAGCGGCGTTGCCAGCTACTGGCCACACCTAACTCTAAGGGAACAGTGACCATAAAACGCGCACTAGAGACCAAGACTCTCTAATAGTCGTACAAGTAACTTCCACTGATATTATCGTATCAAAATCTGTACAGCTTCTTAAGATTTTTAAGATATATTGTTTAAATTAATTAAAAATAGATTTATTTAGTTCAAATTGTTATTTCATAAAATATTTAGTCATCCTTTTGTATTAGTATGTTTATCGATGGCATCGTCTATGCAGAATACATGTTTGACTGTATTTATTGATAAAAATCTGTACAGCTTCTTAAGATTTTTAAGGTATATTGTTTAAATTAATTAAAAATAGATTTATTTAGTTCAAATTGTTATTTCATAAAATATTTAGTCATCCTTTTGCATTAGTATGTTTATCGATGGCAACATCTATGCAAAATACATGTTTGACTGTATTTATTGATAATTAATTGAAAATAAAAAATGGATGCACTTTTTATTTTCAATTAATTAATAAATACACTAAACTATGCATCATATTGGGTGCTTATGATAGCAGGTTTGTAGTACACTTTTTATAGTTATTTCAAATTTAGTAATGACTTTTGATATCATCTATTTTAAAAGTTATTTTAATTTTAAAATATCTTTCATTATTTTAAATATTATCTTTAAAGTTGTGGGTCACATAAGTTTTTAAGATACTTCTAAATAAGATATTGTAACGATTCACAATTTAAGATAACTTTTAACATAGATTCCATATCAAAAGTCATTATCAAGAGTTATTTGAGATAACTTCAAGATATTTTTATGGTGTTCACTAAAGGAGCTCAATTAACCTTCTAAATAAGATATTGTAATGATTCACAATTTAAGATAACTTTTAACATAGATTCCATATCAAAAGTCATTATCAAGAGTTATTTGAGATAACTTCAAGATATTTTTATTGGTGTTCACTAAAGGAGCTCAATTAACTTTCTCTTGCAAAATATTTTTTAAGATGATATCGTGATATCTTTTTATATGTGTTAAATTTATTTATTTATTTCTAAATTGAAAAAAACAAATGAAGTTTGTGTTATAAACAAGTGTAGTAAACAAGGAAAATATTAAACACATTAGATTTTCATAGTCCATATTATTGCTCAATAATGCTTCTACATTTAATGGTGTTAAAAAAAAAATAGAATCAACATTTTGGATCACACTTCGTGATCTCTTTAAGAAAAATATTGCATAGCTATAGAAAAGTAAAATATACATTACAAATATGCAAGTGAAATAAGAAATATGCATACTACAAAAAGAAACATTTGGAAAAAGTCATGCTAAGATTATTTTTAGCAACGACACCCATAGGTTCAATGGGCTTGTCAATAGCTTTTAGAAGAAATTATAGAAATTACTAGAGAAATATTTTGTTTTTACTCGTAAGATGGTATTTGTGCATGTAAAGAGTGACATACATGATCCATAATAGTATGATATCAATACTATTAGAAACTACATCTCATTAAAGATTACCTAATTTCCCTTAATAGGAGAAATTATCTTTATACATTACATTTAATGAGAGGAGGCATTTAGATTTCAAGGATTTTTTTAGACATGTTTCAGCTATTCTCCACCCCTTACTTCTATAGAAATACATATACATTGTTTTCCATGTGTTTATACCTTTGGAATAAGAATACTAGAGATATTCATAGATCTAACAATCTTGAAACTGTTGACATCATTGTGAATGTAAGACCTTGAAAATCTATGTTTCCAATGTTGATTGGTGTCCTGTTGATTGTTAGACCTTGTGCTTTATGATTTGTAGGAATTTGTTTTATATAATTATATGTATCTTAACGTTTAACAAATTCCTACAAATGATGAGAAGAACCAAATAGATTTGAAAGAATTTGTTCTATAGGATTATGTGTACATTGTTTCCATGTGTACATACCTTTAAAATGGTAATGCACGCTCGGTAGTCATAGATCTAAGAATATTTAAACTTGTGACACTATTGTAAATGTAAGACCTTGACAATCTATGTTTCCAATGTCAATTGTTGCTCTATTAATTGTTTGACCTTGTGCTTTGTGGATTGTCAGTGCCTAAACCATCTTTAGGGGCAGTTTTTGTTAACCACCATGAGTGACTAGAACAATTAGAACCAATTGTGGGTAATTTGTGGCATGTGTAGTTCCAATTTAACACAATTTTTTTAAAACAATGCAGAATGGTAGATTAGCTGGTACACTCTCATTTGCATAGGTTATTGCTCACAACAAATTTGTAAAGGTGCACCCTTTATGAGTCTGGTCATAAACCATAAATTTTTATTTAGCATAAACTATCAAATGATGCACAACTGCACCTTTGTCTCTTGTTGTTCATCATTTGAATATGAAATTGTTGTAGTCATATTCACATGTGTCTCAGGAGCCAAAAATACCTCCCCCAAAATGGGCAGTCAGTCACACTATTGGCATTGTTCTCATTGCACCTCTTCCTAATGCTCCATTGTATCATCAATAAATTATCTAGATTGATGAGATCAAATGAAAATTTAGGATATATTGTCCAAATTTTTCATCAAACCAAGTACCTCCCCTTGTGCTTCACCAATTTTAATTGTACTCAAGAAGGATGGAACTTAGACTCTTTGTATTGATTTTTGAGCATTGAACAATATTATTATCAAAATTTTATATCCACTTCCTCATATTGATGACCTTTTGGATCATCTTCAAGTGTTAATTTTCTCTCCAAGATTGATCTAAAAAGTGAATATCATCAAGTTAAGGTTTAGGTATAGGACACATGGAAGATAAATTTCAAGGCCAAAATGGGTTCTTTTTAGTAGCTTGAGTTACCATTTTATCTAACCAATGCTCCCTACACTTTCATGCAATTGATGAATGAGGTATTTTGAGATTATTTAGATAAATATTTTATCATATACTTACATGATATTATTTTTTTCCTCACATTTACAAATTACATCTTCAACATTTGAAACATGTTCTTCTCACAGTTCAACAAAATAGTCTATATGTCAACTTTCCTAAGTGTTCTTTTGGTGATACATCCAACTGATATCTTAGGATTTTCATTGATGCACAAGGAATTTGGGTGGATCCCATGAAAGTGAAATTTATTCTCTAGTGGCCAACTCTTTCTACTCTCATTTAATTGATAAATTTTCTTGGTCATGCCAACTTCTATGGAAATTTTATCCTACATTACTCAAACATTTTCACTTGATCATCATGTACAAGAAAGGGAACACCAACAATGATATAGATTATTTAGTCATCCTCTTATGGTTGTGACCACTTCTCATTTGGGATTTCAGGTGTGGTCCTTTCTAGTATGCTCAATATATTGATTTTGGTCTAACCTACACAAGTATTCATAATCATACATCTCCCAATTTGACACCTTTTCAATATTTTTACATCAAGGACGTGTTGCTCTACAAATTGGATAAACTATGTATCCCTCAAGATCATTAGAATTCTCTTCTCAAGTAGGCACATTTTACTCTTTATGGTGGTCCTTTTATAAAGTAGAAGAAACTACACCATTTACAGTGTTTCCTCTATTGGCCTCACATGCAATACAATGTTTTGCATTTCCTCAAGAGATGCGCAATTTGTTGGCTCTCCAAATCAACAAACAAAATGATGGGCTTGAGTATTCCTTTACCTATTCCTACTTGTCCTTGGGAAGGCATTTCCATATGAGACTTGGTTAGTTGTTTTCCATTAACTACTCACCTCCATGATTGTTTTTTTATGGTTGTTGACTGATCCAACAATATGGCTAAGTTCATCCCATGTCACAAAGACAAGATGGATGCACTTGACTTAGCTCAATAATTATTTTGAATTTATTCAGTGATCCTTTAATCTACCTACTAGCAATGTTCCTAATCATGACTCACATTTTATGGGTCATTTTTGATGGAAGATTTTGGGAGATTCCCTTAACTTTTCCACTACTTTTCATCCTCATTTAAATGGATAAATTGAAGTTGTGAATTGGAGTCTTCTACAAAGTTTGAGGATTTATCACCATAGTTCTCCTACTAACTAGTATTTGAGCCTAAACCACATTAAGCATGCTTACAACCAAATAGTTCACTCAATTACATGTCACTCACCTTTTGAGGTATGTCTTAGGTTTCAACCTTTGGCTCCAATGTGTTTTCCTTATTTTTACATTCTCCTATAATATTACATATTTAGAAAGAGCAAGATAGGTCTTTCTCTTTTATCTAGCATTTGCAAAGTCTTCAATCCAAAGCAATTAAAATTATTCAAAATACTCAAGAAAAGATGAGGATAGAGTTTGGTCACACATAGTATGGTTAAGGCACTTCTCCATGGGCCTCACACTATTCTTTAGTAGGTGGATGACAATGCCTTTAGAAATTATCTTCCAACACAGTTAGGCATCCATGATGTTGTCAATGTTGATATCCTCAAGCACTATCATGAATCAAAATTACAAACAAAACTTTTTGTCATCCATCATATTGATGTTGTTTTAGATTTTTAGGTTTTTTATATTTTGATTGATTTTTTAACACAGACTCATTAGATAAGACATTGTTTGACCACTTCCTACCTTATTTCCAAGAAAGGCCAGCTTCTCAATTAGGTCCATTGTATCTCTCACCATTAGTTGTCTCAAACTTTTCCTTCTCTTTTAAGAGAATTAGAGTCTAGTACTATTATTGTTGAGAGGAGTTGTGAGGATGAAAGGAAATATGCATCCACCCAACATAATTTCCACATAGTTCCCAAATAGAGAAATCTATGCAAACAAGTATTTAGAATCCATATGCAAAAGAATATAAAACATACCATCAAATATGACACAATATATACCCTAGGAAAACTCTCAAGAGGGAAAAACCTAGCCTCCAAAAGCATCCATCACTCATATATTATTCAACAATAAAGATTATAATACATCTTCAAAGTTCTCCATGGATACCTTTGAAACATCAAACCCTCTATAAAAACTCCATTTGAGCAAGCATGCAACCACACATCCCGTGCCATGCTTCAACCATCACAAATGCCAACAAGAGATGCTCTCAACCCCTTAGCCAAATAGCCAACTAGCCAACCTTAGACAATTACCCATGTGTTTTTTTTGATAGAAACAAGTTCACACAAAACCACTAAGTGGTATTATATAAAACCATGTGACTAATACCATGAGCTTACAAAACCATTAACCCCCATATTTATTTTTGTTACTAAGTTTTCCCATTAAATATTTTCCCTATGTGTATCCCCACATTAAATATTTAATCCAATGTTACATACAACACATAAAGTGGCCCCAAGAATGCTAACCCATGTGATGTACACATCCCTAGATCTCCTAGGTGCAACACATAATAAATAAATATTATATTATAACATTATGCAAGGTGGACAACACACTTTTTCCTAACAAAGGATTCATAGGGTATAGGTTATAGTGTTAGGATTTTTATTTTATTATTTCATTAGTTTTTTAACCTATGTAAAGGTTAAATGTTGAAATAAAGAAAAATAGGTTTGACTAATGTGGAATAAGAGAAAATGAGGTGAATGAATGGATTTTATAACTTGTATGATTCACCTTTCTTCTAATTTCATTAGGAAAAGAGATCTCCCAAAGTTAGGATTGACTTTCAACCAAAAGGTGAATCAACCCTATTAGGGGATCTATTGTTTCCCTTATGACAAAAAATGATAAATATGATAGAAATGCAGTTTGGGGAGATAAAAATAAAATACCGAATGAACTCAATTATGCAATGTGAAATTTGAAAAGTAGATTTAAAGCATAGCACAAAAGAAAACTACAGCTTTCAGATAGATCTAAGAAGGGTAAGATGATGTGTACCAGTCACTAAAAAGGGTTGTAGAGTGTCTTGTTGGGATAGATTCACCCTAGGGTGAATGGGTCTTTGAGTAGGGTTCCAAAATCTGATTTCATAGTCCTCTAATCCCAAATCTATACTCTCAATTCCTATGTATTCCATTGTCAAAAGGTCATAAATAAAATCTACAAATGAGTTTCTATGGCTTGACAACTTTGATGACAACTTTGACAACTTTACAAAATTACACTTTTGATCCAATTTTCAATCCTTCTTCACCTACAAATTTGCAAACACAAAGAGAGGGAAAAATTGTTTGTTTCTGTTGAATAGGGGTTTTCCTTGGTCAAACCCCATTTTGGTAATTAAACCTTGATAATGAAAGATAATGATAAATGACACAAAATGATGAATGAACAAGTTTATGTCACAACTCACCAAACCCTTGATGGATTCCCTTAGAGGACTGAAATCCAACACATCTCTCTAAGGATTGATCTTGCATGAATTGGCTTGAATGGTTGCTTGATTTGACACTTGAATGCTTGCTTGAATGCTTGAAACCTACATCACAATGTTAGCTCCAAAATATAACATGAACACAAATAACTTTGACATGATGATATGATCTTGATTATTGATGTAGATGCTTGATAAATCTGCTCTTCAATGCTCTTGACAATAATATTTTCTCTTAGGATTGATCTCTTGAAGTCTTAGGATTTGAATTGATAAAATGACTATATTTATAAGTGTTTATCTAATTTCGCAAAACTTAGATTCCATAAGCCAACATTTGAAACTTGAATTTGAATCATTAAAATGTGGCCAAAAGCATATTAAAAATTGGGATCTAGGACTTAAGGAGGACTTGGGACCTAAATCCAGGACACACAATTTCCAAGGTGTTTAAAATAATGTTAGCATTTGTTTAATGTTAGTTTCCCTTTCAAAAAATAGGAATAATAAGGCTTAGGAATGCATTAATTAGGAAATCATAAGCTTAATTAAATCTAATTAATTAAGGGACCCAAACATAGAGTGAAAATGTAAGATAGTACATTTTTCTACTCTACAAATGGTAAAATTCAAAAGCTAAAGGTTAGAACTGTTAGGAGGTCAGAATAAAATAGTTAATGGTTAATTTGTTAAATTCAATCCTTACATTAAAATTTAGAAAATATCTCTAAATACTTTAATTTAGGCAATGTCCTTGCTTGCATAATTTTATTTTTCTCTTGGCATAGGAATTAGAATTTTAAGTTCGTAGTTTATAATTTTGTAGAGGTTAATGTCCTTTGTAGGGAACCTAGTATTTTATTTGCTTATTGTTATATATCACTATTTATTTTTAACAAGAGGTGAGTAGGACTCAAGTTGCCATCTTTTTATAGTAAGAAAAAGTATTTGGGTTTATGAAATAATACATTTTTAATTCCCTAAAAATACCCATGCAAAGGAATTGAATCAAAATTTAGACTTGAGCAACATTATGCTTCAAAGATAATTTAATATTATTTCTTTCATATGAGCAAGAGAAACTTTAGTGTCTTTCAATTTAATATCCTCAACCAAATTTATCAATACTTGAGACAACAAAAACCATAAGGATGGAGGCACATTACATAGCTCAATTCACATAATAAAAAAACTCAAAACCATCTCTTTAGGATTTAAAATAAGATCCCCAAGAAAAGGATTGAAAGGTTGAATTACCAACATTCTAAAATCCTTTATTAATAACATTTTTTTCTATCATTATTTTTTAGACCTAAAAGCCTGGCCTTTTATGTAACATTCAACAAAATGAAACATAAAGACTTAGGTTTTTTGCAAACTGTGGCAATGGAAAAAGTATCACTTTTCCTTGCTTATTTTGGAAATGATTAATGTTAAAATTAACGTAAGGTCACCATGATCTAGTGTTGTAATGTATTTTCTACATTCACATTGGATTTAGGGCCCTTTTAAGCTAAATAGACCTAATTTTTCCTTAATTTAATGTTGTAAAGTGTATTTATTTGCACCTTCACATTAAGTTTAGGACCCTTGTAAACTAAATAGACTTAATTATGCCTTATTTAGGGTGTTGTAAAGTGTATCTTAAAACTTTCACACTAATCTAGGGCGTCATTAAATAATTGGGCTTCTTTATGCCTTATTTGGCCTTATTTTGCATCCACAAGCCTTATTAAATGCATCTTTATGCGGATAATCTCGACATAAACCAACATCCAATCATAATTCAGGTGTGTTTAGGTTGTGTGGCCTAGATTTAGTGATTTGGGACTCATACACCACCTTGGGCATATGAGTCCCACCTAGGTTTTTGGGCCTCGATCCTGATTTTACATCATTTTAAGCATTTTTGAAAAATGTGTCGCATAACTTTAAGCCTAATGGGACTCATATGCCACTTCTAGCATATGAGTCTTGTGTAGCCCAAAATCAAATTTAATTCAAATTCATGGCAAGATTTTATCCTCCTAGATCTGATGTCGGCTTGTAGTGTTGTAATTTCAGGAAATTTGGCATAAACAAGCATAAATACAAGGTTATTTCACTCATTTTCACCTAATAATTTCAAGAGAGCATTCCTAATAGTAATTTTATGATTACAAGAGTTTACAAGACTTCACAAGAGCATTCAAGAGCATTTCTAAGGCATTCAAGGGAAAAAAAATCATCATTTGTTGCAGCGATTTAGGATCCATCAAGTCAAGATCATAATGCATTAAGCATGTTGTTGAGCTAGTGTTGTGATGTAGCATTGAAGATCTAAGATTGAGCATCTTTCTACACTTATTTCAAGGTCTAGATCTACATCCTTCATGGCCACTTCATGTTAAACTACAGATTTACAAGACATTATTTAAACAAGAAATCATTCAAGGTATCATTATCCATGTTTCATGTTCCTTGTTTCATGTTTCATGTCATTATTTCATTATCTCATCATTTGGTTTAATTACCTAAAAGGGGTTTGACCAAGGCAAACCCCTATCCACTAACAATCAACAAGTTTTTATCCTCTTTACATGTGTGATTGCAGATCTAGGTGTCTTGGAGCATGAAGGATCTTTGAATATTATGTTACAAGCTTGAAGGATGTGTTGGAGTTGTCTCCTCACTTGCAAGGTCATGAAAAGTCTTCTATAGGTTTGAAATCAAGGTTTCAGATCCAGAAACAAAGTGTAGTAGAAAGAGAAGATAATGGAGAGTAGAATTAGATCTTAATCCTTGAAAAAAGAATACTGGGACTAATACACCACCTTGGGCATATGAGTCTGAGTACAAACAATTTTTAGGGTTTTAGGAGATTCAAAATAAGCACTATCAGATTCTAGTTTTGGTGTAGAAAAGCCAAACTGGGACTAAATCGCCTAGACTAGCGTATGAGTCCTAGCCAACATCAAAATTAGTGTTTCCAACATTTTAGGTCCTCATTCGAGCCTCTATAGGCTTTCAAGTGCACACTTCTAATTTTGTAGTTTTTTGTTTTTATTTACTTGCATTTCTAGGTCATTTAATTAGGTCTTGCATATCATTAAGTTTCATAATTAGGTCTTGTATTTCATTAGTCTTTCCAAGCCCTAGCTTGGTGGTGAACCCCTCTTTAATCATTAATCATACCCTAAAGGACACCCTAGTGCAAGATCTCTTTCCCTTTCTTCATACTTGGATTGGGATCTCTAGCGTTTCCTTGAATGTGGAGTGTAGAATATTGTTGTTCTATGTCCTAAACCATAGTCATGACAATTTTCCACCTTACACAAACAAATTAAGACCTTGCATCAAAAAGAAATTAAGAAGGCAAAGTGTTAACAATCAAAGGGACAAAGAAAACACCAATGGATTTGAATTTGTATTCTACCTTTTCCAATACCCCAACAATTTTCTCACTAGGAACCAAAAAGAGAGTAACCTCATGCTCACCTTTTGTGCATTCATTTTTTCCCTCTGCTTGAATGGACCTTGTCATGAACCAAGAATTATGCACCTCAACAAACTAGTGAGCCTTCACCAAAAATGAGAACATCCTTGAATGATTTACTGTCACCACCATCTCTATTTAAGAATTTATTTATTGATGATTTTCATTCCCTTACATTTGAATGCCATCAATCTATCTCTCACACATGCACAATAAATTTAGAGCCAATACATTTTTGATAGGGAATAACCAAAGGTAAATGAAATCCAATATATAAAAAAGATGCAACTAGCCCACAAAAAATAAAAAATTAAACAAAATAACCTAAAGCCCAAGACATCAAACACAATGTGACCAAAGAGGACAATGACATAAATAAGAGATATTGATGAAAACACAATGGAGGAAGACCTTTCAACTTCCTCCACTAGCATCCAACACCAAATCTCCTACCTCCTTATATTTTTTCTTGAATATCCATTTTGAAAAATAATTCAAAAATTTCCCTCAAAATTAATTTGAATTGCATGGGAATTAAGCTTGAGAATCCCAAACCTACCTTTTCTATACACATCATGAGTTGAGGGATCTTTATAAATTTCCCTTAACTCATCCTAGATGTTGATGATTTTTGTAACTTGAATTTGATCAAATGAAAATGATATATCTAAGAAAATCTCAAAATCATAAAAAACATAACATATGCCTCATTATAGTTTTGATAGGTAATTATTATTAATATTCTACATACACTATGTCTAAATTCTTGAGAGACATTAAAAAATATTTGTGACTTTAATTTTTATTTTATTTTTTCAAATATGAAAGATGCATCACACTCTAGGATTCATTGGCTATATGTTTACAAAAAACTATATATATATATATATATACAAAAAGTAAGATTGACCAAAAATTTATTTAAAAAAAATCATATAGTTAAAATTTAATATCTAATAATTTATGTACAAAAATACTTCGCAAAAATATGAGTCACATCCACTCCTAAGCCTTTACTTATATCCAAAGATTTAAATAAACATATTTTTTTGCTCATACTTAAGCTAGAAAAAATGACACCTACCTTTTATTTTATTTTATTTTTATTTACTATTGTCTCATTGAAAAATATGATTTTCACCCAATTAATTCGACCTAAAAAAGTAGTCCATAATCTACATTTAATTTCCTACAACTTTTATTGCTACATATTTTCTAGATTATTTAGATAAACCATTCATTTTTTTTATAGAAAGTTGCTTAATTCTATTCTTTAACATTTCCATTACTACATAGGGTGTTGCTTTGGCCCACAATGATCTCACATTTACCCATTTTTTTAGAAAGGAATATATGTTAGCTTAGAAAAAATCTTGTAGGTGTCCAGGTATTTTTATCCTAAGAATAATTTGTATCTAATTGCTAGAAGGGAGCATCATCAACTTGTTTCTATGACCTCGTGTGAGTTAGAAAGTAGGATTATTTCACTATTTGAGGAAGTGAAAGAAATGAAGAATGAAAAAGAGAAAGGTAAGCAGTCTAAGGTTGATTTGGATACTATTTTGGGTCCCTTTTGTACTAGCTCACACCATGAAGATATCAAGAAAGGTATTAGGATAGAAAGGTCTATCAATTACCTCTTCAAAATGACATGCATGAGCATTGGTAGCATAAGCATCAACAATTGTGACACCAAAAGGGTTGGAGGCAAAGGAGTGACTTAGGTGAAAATATTGATGAAGAATAATAAAATCCTACTTTATTACTTATGTTCTAACATATACTTATATCTTTGGTTATCAAAATATATAATTAAACTATTGAATCCCTTTTTTGCATAGGATCCATTCAAATTTAAGATTAGATAGTTTTATATAACTATATCTAGTTGGACACATTTGAAGAATGTAAAAGTACTTAAAATTTTGGGATGGAAATGTCAAAAATAACTAAATGGTGACATATAGCCACTATAAACTTCATGACACATATTGTGTTATTGTATACACTTTTTGGCCCTAATCTCTAGATAGTTTATCAAGGGCTATTTTTTAAATTTTACATTCACTTATTTCTTAAATCTCTATTTAAAATTCATATATTGATATAAAATATAGACATTGAATCACAATTAAATTTATATATTAATAGAAAAAATCAATCATTGAATTACAAAAAAAATAATATAAAAAAAATTACCATCCACTCTAATATTTAATTTCCACTATGAAAATCACCCAAAGTTCTTGATAGAGTAGGCAATAATTTTCTATTTTTCAAGTCCTCATAATAAAACAATCAACCTTCCTAGTAAAAAAGGTCAACTTTTCAAGTAATCCTCATACTTAAACAAAACTTGAAATTGTTCAAAATGTTACCAAAAGTTGATGTATAAGACAACCAATAAAAGTAAAAAATAAAAGTTATAAACAACGTTCTATTAAAAACCTTGTCTAATGATTTAGGTTAAGAGTATTCATACATTCAACCACTCTTAGTCTCTTTTATGGTTGTATATTGGTTATTAGATTTGGGATCATTATAAGAGCTTATTCTTAACTTCCATGCACTATGATTTCTAATTCCAGTAGGAGCTTATCTAATTATGTGGATTTCATCCCAATAACAATAAGTATAATTTCTCTTTAAATTTGGGAATATTTTTGTCATAATTAATTTTTAAGCTTATTGTTATCTTTTTCTTATAAATTTATTTTTCAATAAATTTTATTTTACTTATCAATCTTCATCCTTTTTTTCCTCTTCTCTTATCTTTCTCTTTTGTGTTCCCATTTTTCCCGACATTAACCCCCCTTCTATTTAAAAGGTTGAATCTACAATATATTTCAGTTCTTCCTCATTCTCAAGGTTTAATCCAAACTTTGATTTACACAATTATTATCAAACATTGCATCCATGTTTACATCAACTATAATCTTCAATGTCTTTTCCTCTCTTTTTTACTTTCAAAATAAATTAAATTAAATTAAAATTTGGGATTCCTAATAGATTATTGATGGTGTGCTTTAGAAGACAATCTCAATTTGGGATGATTCAAGACTGCATATATGCACTTATGATTTGATGGTTCATTTCAAATATCAACAAACTTATCGTGGTTGAGCAACTGAGAGTGGTGCAATGCACAAATATTTTCAAGTGAAATAATATGGGTCAATAATGCAACGTCCTATGAATATTTTCAAGTGAAAGATGTGAATCCTACTTAGCCCTTTAGCATAAAGGGTGATGAGGGACAAAAGTTTGTTTATTCCTCGCTTTTTCACTATCATCAATATTTCCTTCATGGAAGGTTGGTTCTATTTGTTGCTTTCTCATGGTTTTGGCTACCCCGAGATTGGAAGGTGCATGTTTAGTTACTTTTAGACTATTGGTGGTTCATGTTGCCTTGTGGTGCCTTGTAATTCATATCCTAGTAGTTATTTCAATGTTGTGATTGCTTGTTTGTTGGCATGTTGGGGTGTAGTTATGATAGGACATGTTCAATATACGACTCTTATGAATTCCACCATTGTTGGGAGATTATGTTTTGGAAATTCAAAGATTTCCAATTATAGATTAATATTGTCCTTGTTAATTATTTTCCTTAGGTGTCATTCTTTGTGGGTCTCTAATATGCTCAAAGATGTCTGAAGGAGAATTGTAGATGATTCAAAGAAATTATGAGTGATTGCAACACCTATCATTTTCTACCACTTATTTTAGATTCTTAGGACAATGTTGTTATTAAGGCTTTTGTTGGGTTTTTCTTAGCTTTTTAGAATTAACTTTCATTTCTAGTGCTAGTGTTGTCATTGTAGGTTTCAACATTTGAATTTTGGTTGTGAACTTGCAATTAAAGATGTTTCTTGTAGGAACTTTGGTGAAGAAGTTAGTCCTATGTAAAGTAATTTGAGTGACAACAATTATGCCATTAAAAGTGTTTTTAAAGTTATAGTTCTATCAAATCTAATGATGTTTAAGTAGAGTGACTTCAAATATTATCCAATTCAATAGTTAAAGGTCAATTTTAACCGATGAAAATAGACAAATATTTACTACTTTTTAATATGAATAAGGTATAAATTTATGATTGATCGTGTCATAATTAAACTGAATCAAATTTAAATAAAACAATTACTTAAATATAAGTGTTAATCATTTTCTCAATTAATATTTGCTTGTTTCAAAGTGTCTTAAAAAATAGTTTTGTGAGTGATCATTTCAATTTAACTTAACATGTCCAATTGTGAGAAAAAAAAGGTCTTGAGTTTGTTTACGTTGAAGAGTACAGAAATTTTGAAATGAAAATAGGTATATATCAATTTCAATTTATAGGAAAAGAATAAAGAATTGCAATGTTAAAAGAGCGGTATAAAAACCGCCCCTTTTAACATGTTTTTTGACTGACGCAATCCGATCAGTGCACCTGTTTAGGGGAACCCAACAGTGTTCTTACAGAGAATAGTTTTGTGAGTGATCATTTCAATTTAACTTAACATGTCCAATTGTGAGAAAAAAAAGGTCTTGAGTTTGTTTACGTTGAAGAGTACAGAAATTTTGAAATGAAAATAGGTATATATCAATTTCAATTTATAGGAAAAGAATAAAGAATTGCAATGTTAAAAGAGCGGTATAAAAACCGCCCCTTTTAACATGTTTTTTGACTGACGCAATCCGATCAGTGCACCTGTTTAGGGGAACCCAACAGTGTTCTTACAGAGAATCGGTAGAGTTATTGACTCAGGGTTTGATTGCCCTCCCAATAAATTTTGACAGAGGCTGCCATTATAGCTAATCTTAGGCAGCCGGAAGGAACACGAGCCGGGCCTCCAATCTTCCCTAATCAGGTAGAGGAAAGGCCCTCCCTGTTTCTACTAAAGCAAAATAAAATCAATATCCCCTAATGAAGGAAAGTTCTCTAAATTTGATGACTGGCCGCTCTCAACATCTTCAAGAAGTGAATCCAACACTATACAATTCTGCTCCTCTATACTTTCTTGGCTTTCTACACACGACTGCGATTCCGAGTCAGAAAATGTGGTGTTACAGTCCAGCGGCTGCCGAAATTCTTCTACGGCAAACTTGGCTGCAACTGCTTGAATCTGAGCGGGAGATAGGGAAGAGGCCGACGGAATTTCCGGCAGAGAGTCGGGGAAATTGAACTCGGCGTTCCATCCTCTGAGGCAATAAACTGCACAGTCGTAAGCGCGAGCGACCTGCTGAGGGGTATCGTAAGACCCCAGCCAAATTCTAGCTCGGGAATTGGGCATTCTCACTTCGGACACCCATTTCCCCCATTTTCTCATCCGCGCTCCCTTGAAATGTGGTTGCGCCTTCTCTATACTGGTTTGGGGTTTCTGCTTTGCTAAGGATTTGACCATGTTCGGTAGCAGAAAAAGACGGGAATCGAACTCTGGAGGAAGCTTGTAAAGGTAAGCCTTGCAATTCTAGAATAGTGAGGTGTCAGGGGCAGGTACTAGTTGTTCAAATTCGAACTTGTGACAAGCTCAGGTGAGATCTGTACTAATGAATGAGAATGCAAAATGGGGTACATATAGACAATCTCATCTGCGTGTACGCGTACAGTGAGCAAACAAATCAGATTCGATACGGGAAACTTCTACGCGTTGACAGAAACTAAAATCTGAAATTAGGATAAGATATGTGGGAGTGACTGGAAAGCTACGGCAGCGTATTGGGTGGAAATAGGCGTTGCCAGCAATTCTACACATAAAATATCTTATTGTTGGAAGCACTTTTATAAAATATTATATACGAATTTCTATACATAATATCTTGTCACTCTTGGTAAGTTGTAATAAGCAATTTATTTATTATTTCCTTAAAATATTATACAGTTTAAATAAATTATTAAAATTATCTTAAAGTTATTTTGACTTTTGATATCATTATTTTAAAAATTATTTTAATTTTCAAATATTTTAAAATATCTTAATTATTTTAAAAGTTATCTTGTAGGTCATATAAAGTTAAAATAACTCGTGAATAGGATATTTCAAATGGTTCACTAACTTTAGGATAGTTGATAAGATATACTTCATATCAAAAGTTATTTGAGATAGCTTTAAGATAATTTTGATGGTGTTCATTAAAGAAATTCATTTACAAAAAGGTAGGTATTAGTGCATGACATGAATCACTAATTATTGATCTTGCCTTGACATTGTTTACATTTGTAAGGAGGTTGTGAAATATTATTTGGGAAGGCTCATTCCATGTTGTCAAAGAGCTTGTCTAACATGACCACTCTCTAAAAGCTACTCCAAAGTGTGTGTCACATATGATGACCCAATTTACATTGGAATGTCACATACAAGTTGTAATTATCTTAGATTGCCAACAAGCACAATGGAGTGACCACCAAATAGACTTTGATTGTGATAGGGGGATACCTCACACAACTTGCTATCAATGTGTTCTAACGACCTTTGGCAAATGAAGCTCATTTCATTAATTTGAATGTGGAATGGAATATAAACTTTATTGAAAAGTCAATAAAGCTTGACCTTGAAGAGGTTTCATGTCTTATATTGGTATGTGAAGCGTTGCATGAATGGTTAATGCATTGATGTTGAATGTGGCTGAAATTGATGGGGTGAGCAACATCAAGGGCATTTGTACATGGGGAACATTTGCAAAGGTTGTTATCTTGGTGTTATTAATCAAGTATGATTTCCTTGTTCTTATAATACCCTATACAATTATTCAAATTGATGGCTACATTCCTACTAGAGAAGAATGGTTTACAATAATGTTCAAAATAGATTTTTAATGATAATAAGTTTCCACAATCCATATCATGAGTGTATAGTTTTTCTGGATTTGATTGTATGCAAATTTTTAACATCAACGTTTCGGATCACACTACATCAACGTGTGCAAATTTCTCATGCTCTCTTCATCCTGATGATGGATCATGTAGTGTGATCCGAAACGTTGATGTTAAAAATTTGCACACAATCAAATCCAGAAAAACTATACACTCATAATAGATTTTTAATTGAAAGAAAGATTATATTTTGTAAGATGTACTAGTTTTAGTTTGTTTGGCCTAGTGTGTTGAATGGTCAAAATCAATGAGTGTAATAGTATTTTCTATCAAGGAGGAGGGAAATGGATCATAAGTTTAATTGTAGTTAATGTAAAAGTCTCAATGACCAAGCATGTCTAGGTTGGTAACAATAAGCTCATTCCTTGGAAAGAGGTATATGAAAGAAGCTACTACTCATCTTGATCATTAGATTCTCTTTTGTCTAGTCCATCAAACACAATTTTATCATCATTTTTGGTTATTGATTCTAGAGGTTTATAATTGGCATGCAATGCATGATAGATGGCCAACCATGCCTTCCTGATGGGTGACAATATCTTGCCTACATGACACAAGGTTAGAAAGAGTATTGCAAAAAGTTATGTACAATAGAATCTCACTTTGATATAGGGACCAAACACACTTGTGTTTTTAGAAGGAATAATTATGAAATAAGGAGAGACACGAGAAAAATTTACAATTTATATTTTTCTCCTCAGTGTGTGGGACTTCAAATAAATCCAATTTCTCCCATCTTCAATTAATTAAAATGATTCCAAAGTTGAAGGTCACCCCATATATTTGTCAATAAAGGTTTAGGTAGTGACTATGTGTTCTCGAGTTAAAGGTACACGATATAAGATTTTCCTATTCACATTTAAAGAAACAAATGAATATTTGTATATTTTAAGTGAAAGTTTTAAAAAGTGGAGAGACATTGATACCATTATTAATAATACTCTTAATGACAAGCTTGTGAATGTAGTATAAGTTGGCTTAAATTTGGGTCAACATTTCTCAAGATTCATTTCAAAATTTGGTGATAGCTTTGAGACTAAGGCTACACTTTTGCTACATACTTGGCAATGTATTTGAACATTGAATGACAAGATATAATAGGTTGGAACTTGATTTACATGACAAATTGGAAGAATTGTTGGTTTGTGGATGTGAAATTCATCTTATCACCATTTTGAGTGTAACCATAAATATTGTGTGACCACCATCATTTCTAGCCAAAGTAGATTCTATTTTTGAATCCAAAGGAGTTTTGTAATATGATAGACCATTAATGACCCTTTTCTCTACAAGCATATTTATTTCTTACATTTTGTGAACATTATTGAAGATGATTTAGTGACTCTTTATATTCTAAAAAGGGGATAGAATTGAGGTTTTCTAGTGTGTCCAAAAGGCAAGGTTCATGAAGGATAGAGAGGTGCATCATTTGTTCCCTTTGGATATTTGAGTGTAGGTTTCATGTAGAAAAATACATGTTAATGTATTTCACAACACCATGGACTACTTCTAGATTGGTCAAATCTAAGCTTTCAATGTTAGGTGCTCCTTGTAACCAATGGAAGACATGAATATGGGTGGATGATCTATGTTACTATAATTTGTACCTATGATATTGGAGAACAATGAGGATTAATGAGCACAATAAAATAATTTAATGATGATGTAACTTAAATGAATATCAATATTACTCATCCCTACCAATAGTCTTGTGAAAGTATGTTTTTTTCCAATAACTCTTCACAAAAGGTTGTGAATCTATTATGCATCTAGAGTGTAGTTAGATGTAAATTGCAAATTATGTTTTGATCCTCCACTAGTAGACATGTCTTAGATTGGATGTCGATATGATATGCATGGAATTGTGCAAAACTAGTCATGTGACATCTATTGCATTTAGTTTCAAGAACAAAGTTTGATAATCATCCTAGATAATCATATTGGATAGAGATCTCCTTTACACATTATCCAATAGGGAATTTTCACATACATTTGAGTTGAAGTGCACCAATTGTATAAGGATAAGGGGTACCATTCACCTTGCAATATTAAGTCTTGATTAATTATATTTACTTGTGTAGACGATAAATAATGTGTAGGATCTCCAAATATGTTGAAGGAAAAAATGGGACTCCCATGTGTGGGTGGGGTCATTATTTATTCTCTAGGATGCTTGGGATATTATGTAAGGAGACATTAAATGGGAAGGTTACTTAAAAAGGTCAAATTGGGAGCTATTGTAAATCTCCAAAAGATAGGTGTTATGAAAAATTTATTTAATGTACTCATCGAGCACCTAGGATTTCGAAGTTGGTCAATTTGACCATTATGATAGAATTTCTAAAGCATCTATGATGTGTAAGAAGTTTTAAATATTTTCAAAATGTGTAAGGAAAGTTACTATTATAAGTTGACCTTAACTACAACTATAAATGCATTGGATTTTTTCTATAGCTCATGGTTTCGGGTCTTAGTTGTGGAAAACCATTTATGGTTTCTTGTTTCATATTTTCCTATATATTGGATACATGAGATAGTGGATTCATGTGGCCTTTTTTGGTTCACTTTTGTTGTTAGTTTATTGTCAAGTTGGATGGATAAGTAGATCGGGGTTTTTGCACTTCTTCTTTAAGGATTGATACCATCTTGGGTCTCTTAGGTGGTGCATATTTTTCCACAAGGTTTCTCCATGTACATCTAGTGTTATCTAAATTATTTTTTTGAGTTTGTTGAAATTTACTTACTTCTGCATTATTTCATTGTTCAAGTTTATTATCTTAATAACATTGAAAAACTACATTGTCAATATTCTTATTGTGTTATTTACCCTATATTTTAACATTTAGTATCAAAGCTATGTATTGATTTTACAAGGGGGCACCTTTCATGTAGTATTGTGGGTTTTTTTATGTCATAATGAGAGAATTTATTCAGTGGTTTCGTAGATTTGAGTGTTGTTAAATAAGCCATTGTAAGCACATCTTGTTTTGATATTGATAAGTTTAATGGCTCTAGGTATGAGTTATGGAATGTAAAAATGGAGAATCTCTTAAAGGAGAGAGATCAATAGAGAGCTATGATATTAGAATCTAAGCCAAACCATGTTTTAAATGAAGATTGGATAAAAATAGAGAAAAAGGAATGGGGAACCATATGATCATGACTTGTAAATTATATTATGTTTAATATATTAGAGGAGGCTATCACATTCAGTTTGTGGAAGAGAATCAAAGAATTATTTTAATCAAAGAGTTTGGTTAAGAAAACTTTATTTGAAAAGAAAATTGTATTCCTTAAAAATAAATGAAGAAGACTCTATAGCCAAGCATTTAAATACTTTTAATCTCATCTTGAATCATCCAGGTAGTATTTATGTTAAGCTAAAAGAGGAAGATTAGTGTATTTTGTTAATTTTCACTTTACCTAAATATTGGGAAAATCTAATCACCGCATGGAGTGGTTCTACTATAGATCCCAAAATGGATTCCATTCTTAATATTTTGCTTCATGAGAGAATGAGTGAAATCCATGGATGAGGGTTCCAAGGATGTAAAAGGAAAAGGGTCATAGAAAATGAAGGATAAAGAGAGATATAAATCAAAATGATAGCCTAAAACCCTTTGGAAGATTATAGTTAAACTTTAGAATTGTGGGAAGCAAGACCATGTAAAAAAAGAATGTTAAAATAAGTTTTTAAAGGTGTTGTATGTAATTATCTATGTTATGAACCAAATTGTCCATTTCCTATTTTATGCATCTCCCTTGGCTCCATTTTGGGTACATGTTCTTCCTCTTGTGTCTATATAGGGTCCCTGAAGTCTATGAGTTTGAAGACATGCTCATTGTTTTAAGTGTTTTTTAGTCATCAACATTTTAGAGTTTCTTGTTTGGGCATGCTTTCCCATCTAATTTCAACCTTTCCCTAGTCCCTACTATAATTTCATACTTATTTAACCTATCATGCCTTCCATCCTTCCCTCATTCTTCCTTTGTATTTGTTAGACTTTTGGACTTGTCTTTACTAACATTCTTATTGTTGAACCCCAAATGCCCTAACCTATGATATGAGTCTTGTGGTATCTTTGACCCTTGATCCTTGATATTCACACTAATTTTTTTTCTCCACAATGCCCAAACACATGTTGTATTATCATTAATGGTTGGTTTTGGAGCCACAATTTCTAAAAGAGGGACTTTTTTCTCACCCATAATCATTGTTTAAATTTATACTTGTGGATTTACATTGTGGCCAAGCCACTATTGTTGTGATGGATATAAAGGGGTGAACACATCCATTCAGGGGGCATCATCTACACTTAACCAAATTCCTTTAAGAAACTATTTCAAGCATGTGTTTTCAAGCATGTAGATCTAAGAAAACAAGTGCACATATATATCAGAGATTAAAGCCAAAATCCTATTGATTTCAAAGTTCATATGACACCACCTCTTTGGCTGGGGGACAACTCATTTAGTGGTCACACTAGAAATTCAATGTTAGCACATTTAGTTGCATTGTATTAATGTTGTTTGGTGTTTTTCATGGGTCTGCTCATGATTGTTTATTGCCATTGTATATAATAAGGAAAGAATCAAGAGTTACATCTATTATTTGTATGGTTAATATTTAGAATATAATGGTAATAATTTGATGTAAATAGTGATTAAATTTGAGTTTGATAAGATATGATTTGAATATTAAAACCTGATATTATTTGTCCCAAATACTTAAAATTTAAAAAGGCTTTAAAATTATTTTAAAGTTGGATCTGCATAATTATTTTAGACTGGGACATTAGAGTGGTATTAGAGCTAGTTTTCTTTCCAATTTATGAATCATGGGAGGATTTTCTAGATATCTAATGTACAGTGGAATGATCTCTTTAGGAGATAATAGTAATGAGAATAAAGGACCAATTAGAGAAGGAATCATGGGAGATATTTCAAGATGATTTTAATAGAGCTAACCATGCAAGAATCTCTAAGTATTCAAGAAAAAAATGATAGGGAAAAAGGAAGAAGAATAGTTAAAATTGAAGACTTGTGAATCCATCAAGTGAGCTACAACCCTCATATAGTTAGTGCCTCCCTCCAATCATGAGAAGAAGAAGATATCCCCTATTTTAAAAAGAGAATATATTTATAGTAATGAGCTTAGAATAAATAAACTTTGCTTCTTATGCAAAGAACCTTGGGAATTGAGCCATAAATTCTAAGGTATATATGAATTGATGTCTAAAGTTGAATCAAAACTGGTGGTACAATGAACTATAGAGTTTGAAGGTAAATATCCTATTGGTGAATTCTCAAGTTAATTTATGATGGTGTAGATCATCACATCCCCAATAAAAAGCACACAATATTGTGTTTGTAAAAAATATTGGTTTATCCTTATATTCCCTAGAATTAGAAAAGGTCAGTCCACTTAACTTTACTAAGGAGGAAAAAGGTAAGAATTTTAACCAATCTTATGAGTACAATTTAAAATATGGAGGAGACAATAACAACATATATGCACTTGAAATTATTTCTTTTTGATAATTTTATCATCAACAAAAGTGCTATAAGCATGGTAGAAGAATTAAGACTACCACTTGCAATAAAAAGGCATATAGATCTTTTTACTCAAATACAAACTTAGCTATGCACCAAGGAGTGGGATCCTAGTAACCAAGGGATTCCTACAACTCATCTCGATAGAGGATGTACAACACAATATTTTCATACTAGTTGTTGACAATAACAATCAAGAATATGTATTCATTGCTTAGGATTTATGATGAGTATATGTAATGGGAAAATAAAATATTGTGGTAGTGGATGATCTCATTGAGTTTGACCAAGTTAGTTTTTATTTTCCTTCATTGAGATCTAATTTAATTAAAGAGAATGCATATGTATGTACCAATACAAGAGTGCTTAATAAGAAATTGAAAGGTGGATGTAATGCAAGAAGAGGTTTCGAAGTTTGTGATGA
Source organism: Sequoia sempervirens (assembly GCA_007258455.2). Classification (NCBI taxonomy): domain Eukaryota; kingdom Viridiplantae; phylum Streptophyta; class Pinopsida; order Cupressales; family Cupressaceae; genus Sequoia; species Sequoia sempervirens. The sequence goes on from VDFB02048414.1 coordinate 23,487, forward strand.
AACTGATATCATTGCTCCTAACAGATTTGGCATATGTTATACCTAGATAAATTGACCCCTTAGTGTCACCATGGATGAACATAGGGTGTGCAATTCATTTGATGATATGAGAACTAAAATAATTATGGGTGTAGCATGGTTGTATCCTAGAAGTGAATTTCTACAAATTTATAAAAGGAGATAAGGTTTGCATTTGAAGGAAAAGTGATGTGGATAGGAAGAAGTACAATGATGGAGAATATGCACACTAACTCATTTAATGGACGATTATCAAATAGAAGACTCCATCAAGCCATGAAAATATTTGGTAGATAAACCTTTGATATTGAGGGATTAGTAGTGTAATTTTATATGGGAGGGTGACAAAAATTTATGATCTAAAGTTGTCTTTGGGTGGATAACTCAAGTGGAGTATGAGGAATCAATAGCATTAGAATTATATCAACTTAGCCAAGAGTAAAACAAGGATTGTAATCTTTCTAATGTTGCAAAAAGATCTATAAAACCACATGAATGAAAAGAGCAAAATTATTAGTAACAACAAAGAGAGAGGTGCAAGTTCTAACTAAATTGGATATAATGAAAAGGATAATTGAAGAGCTAATTCTAAGTAGTAGGAAAGTCCAAATGATAAATAAATTAAATGATGTCAAGAATAAATATATTCTCAATCTCACCGATTTGAAATTAGTGAAAAATACCTTGGAAAGGATAAAATTAGAATATTTACAACTTGTTAATGATTAGGATATGACCATTAGGATTGCAAAGATGACATTAAATGCATCTCAAATTAAAAGGAAAGGGTTTATGAGCTCACCTTTAAGTTTGAAGCAACCAAAGGCACCATAGAAAAGACTTGAAGAGCATTCATAGAGGTAGAAGAAAAGCTTGAAATAGTAACAAATACTGGGAAGAAAGAAGATGAAACACAAGCTAAATAAATTGAATAGGTGGTCAAAGAGCTTGATATGATCTAAGAGGGGTTTGATTTAGAATAGCTACCACTAATAAAAAAATTATAAGTATAGGTTTGGTCTTATTATAGATAGTTAGGAAATAAATTAAAAGTTAACAAACAAAGCAAATATAGGATGACACAATTGACTATGAATTTGAAAATCATGATTTCAGAGAAAAATTCAATGGATTTGGGCCAACATGGAGGCTGTTTTAAATAAGAAAGTGGAAATAATTTTTAATCTCCTAGTTTCCATTGGATTTCTAATAACCCCTTTGTATACCTTGGAATTTCTACTGCTCTAAATGTGCAAAACAACTAAGAAACATGAATAACAAAATACCAAGGACACCTCAAGATTAGCCAAAAGAGTGGTTCAACGAAAAAGAATGCAAATAAGATAAAACACAAACACTTTTACCTCCCTTGTTGTTGATACCTCTTTGATTGGCCCTTGCTTGGATTGGTTGTGTGCTCCTTAGATGATGGATTGAGTGACTAAAATGCAAGCTTCAATATGCAAAATGATGAACAAAGATGGTTGAATGATTGAAAAAGGCTCGAGGATTCAAATGGACAGCATATAGTTATCAAAATGCAAAGTGTTTAAAATGCCCTTGAGGAGGGGGTATTTATAGAAGAATTTGAATTCTCTAGAGAATTCAACGGTCAAGATTGCTCCAACAAGGCCAAGATGAAGGGCTATGGTGGGTTGAGAACCCACAAGCCCTCACATCTTGACATGTGGAGGGTGAAGTGGATAAGGGGATATGAGGTGGAGATGAGGTGTCAAGAGGTACATGAGGTGGAAAAGGACATGCACCTTGGGGAGTGAGGAGATTTCCACAAAAAGGGATTTCTTGTCCCCAAGTGGGAGTGAAAGGGACATTTGAGGAATTTTGGAATTCCTCAAAAATCTACATGGAAAATGAAAGGTGGTTGGGGATATAAATGTGAATTAAAAATTCACATTCTTAGGATGATCTAGAGGATAAAAGGTGGGCTCCAAAAAGGTGGGACTTGGTCACATGTGGAGATTGTGACAAGTCCAAGGTTCTAGAAGCCTTGGAAGGATGAAATGTGAATTAAAAATTCACATATAAAAGAGGGGAATCTAGGAAGAATAAAAAGGAATTAAAAATTCCTTGGAGAATGATTAGGCTTAATTAATCAGTAATTAAAAATAAATGAGGATTAGAAGCCAACTTGCAAAAGTTGGAGGATGTGACACATCCTAATCAAGGATTAGGCATGTGCACATCCCTAATGAAGAAATTAGGAGATGGATTAGGATTAGATGAAAATGACATGTGAGGAATTAAATAAATGTAATATTTATTTAATTTATTTGATGAAAAGAGGATTAAGGAGGGTAGGTATTTAATTATTAATTAAATACCTTAGGGATTTGGCAGAATTAAAGATATTAATTAAATAATACTAATATTACTTAATTAACTCGGATAAGAGGATGTTTAGACGAAAAGTGATAAATTTGGATAAATTAATTGTCCAAATTTGGATGTCTACACCCTTATTTAAAATGTGTGTAGGCACATCTTCTAGTCCATGTTTCTTAATTTGTGATAACATTAGAATTGTGTAGAAAAAGCTAACTACATTCCCAAACATGGACTAATGATGGGGAACTATTGGAATTATTAAGACTAGAATGGTATACAATGATTACTAACAGCATATAAGGAAATATGCATAATGAAACAAATATGCTAGAAGGTGGTTACATTTTGTATAAGAATAGAATCCTTATACTACATGGGTCTAAGATGAAGAAAAAACCTTGGAAATACTACATAACATGCCCATGGTATGATGCTCTAGATATTGCATAAACTATAGGAAAAGGGGAGAGAGATTCATGTGGAAGTGATTTGAGAAGGGTCTTGTCACACAAATTAGCAAGGACATCACTTACTTGTAGAAAGGAGGAGAACATGCCATTTCAATAAGCCTATTGCAACCTCCATTTATTCCTCATCAAGATCTAGAATGTGTATTCATGGATTCCATCTAAAGTCTTTTGAAAGTGTATGGTAAAGATTACAGTTATACTATTGCAAACAAGATAAATAAATATAAATACATTCTTATGACTTATTGTGTATTCAATGTGCATCATGTGGTAGACTTAATTTTCAAAGGATGATTAGGTTATTGTTGATATTATGTGTGCCCCACTAGCTATAACTAATCTAAGATACCTTATTAGGTTATTATGTTAATAGTGCTTCCATTTGGGGTTTCCTTTCCTTCCACCTTAGTTGGTCACCTAAATCCCAAATTGACTAAGTCCCCAAGTGTTAAGGAATATGGTTGGAGGTTCCATAGGAACTAGGAACCATTAGTTCCTAATTCCCATAGAACCCCTGACAAAGGTCTACAAAAAAGGGCGTTCAATTATAGAGGAAAGTAGAAGACATCAAAGGGTTTAGGGGACTAGGAACCAATGGATACTAGTACCCAAGGACCTTCGATGAAGAAGAATAAGCGAACAACAAAGGAAGGAGACATGGGTGACTAAGGTGAAGTGAACACAAGTAAAGGTCAAGGATGACTGTAGCAAACGTGTTGAGGATGACACCAAAGCACCAATTTTTCACCTACACCTCATCTACATGCAAGTTGGTAAGGAATTTTTAATACTAAACAAGAATAATTTAAGGAAGAACAACAACCACCCATGCTTATTTTATTACAATCCATTTTTTCCAATGCCCATTCCTTGGATTCATTTTTCAATGGATTTTATGTGCTCCTTACAAGATTCTTCAATGCTAAGGACACATGCCTATAGTTTTATGATATTCTTGATCATCATTTTTCTTCCACGATGGAGCATATAGTTTGTTAAGCCTCAATTCTTATGGGTCTTTTTCCTAGATTTTCTCAAGAGATCTACATCTTTGTAACTCTTCTTTTGTAAAACAAGCTCCATACCTCTAAATGAATAAATATTGTTGCTTTCACCTCTTCTCACTTCTTGAACTTTTTGTAAAGGTTATTCACCTTTGTGTTTGAATGATTATTCATTATCATCCATGTTTGAATGTTGTGTTAAACATGTTTGTAGGAGCTAATTGTGGATACTCCTTTTCCATTTTAGTACTTGTCAAGCCCTCAACTCCATACACACCTATAATAGATATTTGTGTGGGTTATCTTAGAAATTTATTCACTTCTCTTTGTTTTACTAGGAAAGAAGATACTACTAATCTAGGTGCATTAACAATATTTCCATTTTATGCATTCCTTCTTCCCATTTTCCTTGAAAGATCCATAGGATAGGATTGTTGTAGGACTATCTAGCGTTGGGTTGAATCAAAACTTTCATCCAGGTTAGAGAGGGAACCGACCCTTTATCTAGAGGTTTGATCTTATCTACAAGGTCCCACACCTTGATATAATAATAATGATAATTCCCCTTTAATATTTTATGATTTAGAAAGTCTCTAATATTCAACTCCACTTTTTAATTTTTTTTACAATTCCTTGTGAAATGAGAGAAGATAGAGATACATGATTTCTATTCTTGTATTAACAAGGCATGTAATGTGTTTTAAGTACCAAATATTATATCAATCACTACCAAGTTTTTAGAGAAATGAATTTACTTGAGAGTTTTTTAAATCTTTCTTAAAGGAGGTTGAAGGATTACATCGATAGAAAAGTATATGTATGTTAGTATGTTAGAGAGTATGTGTTTGTGCATGCTTATGTATGGATTCCATGTGCTGCAAATTCTGGTTGTATTTGTCTAAATAATGGATTGAAATAAACTTAGACAAATCTAGATTTCTTCCTCAAGAAAATTAAGTATAATTTGATTTTGAAATACTTGCATACAAATTTAAAACATAAACCAATGCAAATGAAAATATATACATTTTTTTATTTTTCAAATAGAAATTAGGGTTTATATATGTTGCTCAACATTCAAACAAAATATATACACATAAATTATAAAATAAAGAAAAAAATGAAATACCAAATACCAAGTAACTAAAAAGTGAAAAAAAGGGAAAAAATCCTTGCCTTAGGAACTATTAGCATGTCGTGAAACTTGTTCTCTCACCCGGGATCTTGTTCTTGCTTCCAATGTCGTAGGAGAAAAATGAGGTTGCAAACCTTTTCAAAAAAAAAAACTTCTACAAAACAAGATCTTGCTTATTACAAATCAGGATCTCATTTCACAGCAAGCAAGATCCCATTTTGTATAAATTGAGATCCTATTTCTTAAATCTAGGTTTAGGACATCAAAATAGGATCGTGATTTTTAAAAAAATGGTATCCCATTTTAATTTTACGCTCAAGACCCTGAAGCCAAATGGGATCTCGATTCGTTTTGCCCAATTTTAGGATTTTTTTTTAGGCCAAAACTTCCACTAGAAGTGGACTCAACTTCGTTCTTTCACCTCTCACATTGATTGCAAAATAATCAATTAGTAAGGGCTAAATATTGAGAAAATTTCACTCATAGGTTCTTTTAGTTTTTTAGCTACAAAGAATTAAAAAAAATACACCACTTGTATGAACACTGGTAAGAAACATTGAAACATATAATCAATCCCTTTTCAAGTATGTCACCTCAATCTACACTCCAATTGTCATTTGTTACCACAAGGGTGGAACCATTAGAAGTATCGTGCATAGTAGGTGTCTTGATCAATAGAAGTTGTGTTACATTACCACATGTATATCACCTTTCTTTCAATTCAATCCCTTGACTCATTAATCATAATCATTGACCGACATTGATTATTGAAGGGTCTATGACCAAGGGAAAATGGGGAGAGCATATGTAATGACCCCATATTTTTCACCACTTAGATACAAAGTAATGAAAAAGAAACATGTTTCTTTAATTGAACCTTAGTGAAAAAATGAAATACTTGTGGTCCTTTGCTCAATATACTGATGGAACTCACAACCCTTTTTGCTTAAAAACACATAGTTGCACTCCATTTTCTCTTCAATTAGCCTTCTAATCTACACCTTGATATTGTGGCCCCTAGATAAAATCTTACAAACATGTGTCTATTAAAAAACTCTATACAACCATACCACACTTGGCATTTAGGACTATGTTGTTAGGAAAAGTACTCATAAATTTACCTTAAAAAATAAATTTAAACTAAAATTCACTAAACATGTAGATAATTCCTTATTATTCTTTTAAGGAGAATATAAAATAAATCAAATAAAAAACATTTTTTTGACATGTAAACAACACTTGAAAAAGAAAGAATGAGACAAGAATAATAGAATCAACCACAAGAAGAAAAGAGACATAAATATACCCTTTGAAAACCATTTTGAGAAAAATCTAGCTTCCAAAGCACCATATAAATCGATGTATTACCTAATAAATCATGGTTATAGTACATTCATAGAGCTTGTCCATACAATATTTTAAAGATACCACTGTTGCTACTCCTCTCGTGGAAAATTAACATCATAACCTTGTGAAATATATTTTATATGTTTTTTTATCAAATGTATCCAATATATCTCCTTAAGGAGGCCTAGAAAATCACAAGAAACCAATACCATAGTATGAGATTTCATGATCATCACATATATGGAGCCATCTTAGAATATAAATAACTCTTACATAAGTATCTTTGAATTCCACCACTCAATTTGGAATATGTAACTCCCAAGTACTCCCTCATGAAGCACTAATTACATATTGCACCCACTAATAATGAAATTTTCTCTAACAAGTCTGCTCTGTAACCCTATCATCAATGCCTCCTTACAATAATATTTCAAAGTCCCATAAGAATAATTAAATATATCTCCACCCTCAATTAGGAATCACATATTCACACTCCATGATAATTAGAGATGCATACATAATTAAATTTCTATAACAATTGTACCTTAGGATATACAAGGTGAATATACATCTTATCCTAACACATGGAAATCCTCCATTAGTTTATACAATATGAACGCACATGAGTCATCCATGCATTCTTTTTGGCCAATGAGGTCATGACATATTAGGCCAAACATGTATTGAATGTGGCCACCAAGTCTATTAAAGAGTCCACGAATTGAGTTGTCCATGGAAATATTCTCAAGATCAATTGAAAAATGAGAATAAAAATGTGGTACCAAGCTATATTATACACTTCACTAAAATTCCATAACATAAAGAAAGTGGCCCTACCACATTGTAATTGTAGTGTAGAAAATTGTACCCCCTTCTTGGAGATAGTACAATTTCACACTTAGTTTGGACCTATTTTAGTACCCTTGCATTCATGTCCCTTAGATCATCATTAATAGGCCCCTAAGACCCCTTTATTATGCATCCCAAGGTTTATTTCAACTGAAATCCCAACAAATTCAACAAATACATTTAATTTTCTAGCACCCGACATTTTCTCAGCCCAAAAGACTAGGGTGGGACTCATACACCACCTTGGGCATATGAATCCCTCTAGGTGGGACCCATACACCACCTTGGGTGTATGAGTCCCGTTTGGCCCCTTTTTAGGGTTTGAGTGGGAAATTAAGGTTTTCAATTCTTTTTTTTGGAAAATGTCGGCATTTGGGATCTAATAAATGGTAAATTAGATAGGATGCCAATAAAACTAAGGTTTTGAATCATTATTTCACCTAGAATTTTCAAGCAAGAGGGTCTCACCTAGATTGTGTGCTTTCAAGAGAGATTTTCAAGCATCCAAGAGCAAGGAGTAAGCAAAGTTGAAGTCTTGGAGCACCATTATAGTGTTTTTGCAAGTCTTCAAGCTCACTTTCATTTCAAGATCAAGCATTTTCAAGGACTGGTGATGGATGCTTATGGAGGATCATGATGGATTCTAGGTTGGGGAGATCCAACTAACCATTCAACCAAGCTTAATGACTTGTTTCCTAAGTGATTCCATCTTCCATTATCATTGTACTTTGTACCTAAAGGAGGGTACATGCATTCTTATGGCTTATTAGGGTGCTTGAAGATCTCCCAAAGTGAGCCATCATCATTTCCATGTTTCATTTATGCATCCTGTTCTAGCACATTAGAGTAGGGTTTATTGCACTTTAGATCTCTTAATCTTAGACACACCTAAGATTAGGACTTTCACACACATTTCCTTTCAAGATCTATTTTTTTCTACCAATGTTTAGTTACCAAACTAGGGGTTTGACTGAGGAAAACCCCCCATAAGCAAATTAACACAACATTTTGTCTTGTAGATTCCTAACAAGTTTAGATACGAAAGCGAAGTTTGAGAGGCATAGGAAGGAAGTGCAGAGATAGAACAGTTTCAGATCCTACTTTTTTGAAAAGACAGAACAAGACTAAATCACCACCTTGGGCATATGAGTCCTGATATACCACTTTTACTAGTTTTTTGTAGATCCTGGTTTGTCACTGGAAGATTGCAACTCTTGCCCAAAAACCCTAAATTGGGACTCAATCACCCAATCTAGCGTATGAATTCCAGTACAATTTAGAAACAACAAATTTTAGGGTTTTCAGATCTTGTTTAGTCATCTTCGATCCTCTAGGTACTCTTTTGTATCTTTCTATTTAGTGATCTGATTTCATATTCTAAGTTTCTAGGGTTTAGTGTATTCATGTTTGCATTTCTCCATAGAAGCTTCATTTAATGGTGAACCCCTCCATTTAATCACACCTAAGGAAACCTCCCTAGTTCTCCTTCCCTCAATTGAGTCACTTGATTGAGGGATCTTGGTTTCCTAATGAAGTGAAGTGTGAAATAGGTCCCTTGATTGTTCCATCTCCTAAAAGGTGGAACATCGTATTTCCCATCATTTTAATAATGATAAGTCACAACATGTCCATAGAATCCATGTAGCATATCCATGTATATCTCCCACTATGATAGATTGAGGCCTATAAAATGATGTCATATAGCCATGAAGATTTTGATACTAACATAATCAAAACTTGAAACTACCACACAATTTTGATAAAGATAAAATACTAAAATGCTTTACTTTTATTGGTACATGTTGGACTGGCCTTGCCACATCACACTACTTGGACAACTCATTCCTAGAAACATAGGCCATCTTAGACCATCAAGAAACAACATTATTACTAACCACACCACCTTTAATTACCATGTAGTTAGTACCCAATTATTACACAAGCATACAAATACCACTAAATTTGCATGCAAACACCTATTGCAAATCACAACGCAAATAGAAATAACGTGTAAGAACAAAGGTTAAGGACTTCAACATTTTAAAATAGGCCACCATAACTTCATTCTTGAAGCTTGGGGAAATATCAATAATTGAAATTCACAAAGAATTAATTAGTTTAGAAATGGAGACAAATGACAAATATTGATAAATGTATTATATGGTGCCCAACTTAAAATATTTGGGATTGGTTATGAATATGAAGTACACCTTGAAGAAATATAAGAGCCATAATTATCCTATCTTAGATTGTGTATCAATAATCAATCTATTGGTACTCAAAATTGTATCTTGCAACCTTAGGGAACACACTTTCAATCTAAACATAAGGAACAATGGTCAATTTAGATTAAAAGATCAAAACTGATAATCAAGCTACTGTCAATTGTGGACCAACTGATAAGAGCAAGAAACTCTTGTACACTTTTAGCTTTGTATGCCCAAGGAGGGTATTTCTAGAGATATCGATAGGATAATTAAAGAGAATTGACAGAATAAACTAGGTCACACAAATTATCCACACCTTTTGTGTAAGAATGTCCCAATTATTTGTCTCTAAATACCCCTTACACTCACTTACTAGTCTTGTATACCTAAAGATCTCTTTTATAGCATATTGACAATAGGTTACATTTGCAACTAAATAAGAAAAAAAATCATATCCCCTTATATAAATCCCCTTTTCTTCTCAAATGTCATGTGCAACTTGGATACCCAACAAGCATAACTCTTTAAAGATATGTTACATAAAAAGATCTAAAAAGGTTTGGAAGACATTCAAATCATTAAATGATATAGATTGGCTAATTGTGTTTGTTGAATCCTAATAATAACACGTATAAATTATCTTTAAGTTTAAGGTTATTAATGTGTTTGATCAATAGATTTTTTTTGTAATTGATTTTTAATCTTACTACTATCTTTTTCTTATGTATTTATTTTTTAGTAATTTGTCAATTATTCCTTATTCTCAAAGTTTAATCCAAACTTTGATTTACACTATTATTATCAAAACATTTGCACCTATTCTTACATCAATTTTGATGTTCAATACTTTTTCCTCTCCTTTTAGTTTCAATATAAGTTAAATTAAGTTTAAATTTAGGTTTCCTTATGGACTATTGATGGAACTTTTAGAAAATGGTCTCCATCTGGGAGGCTTCAAGATTGGATATACATGCTTATGTGATTTTATGATCTATTTCAAGTACCAACAAAATCATCATGGTTGAGTAGTTGAGAGTTATGTGCATGAATACTTTCAAGTGAAATAATATGGGTCAGCAATCCAACAAGTCCTATGAACATTTTCAAGTGAAAGATGTTGTGGATCCTACTTAGCCCTTTGGCATTAAGGATGATGAGGGTCAAAAGTGTGTTTATTCTTTATTTTGTCACTTCCATCAATATTTTCTTCTTGAAAGGCTGGTTCTATTCACTATCTTCTCATAGTTTTGGTTGCCCTAAGATTGGGAGGTGGATTGTTTAGTTATTTTCAAAATATTAGTGGTGCTTGTTGTCTGTTGGCACCTTGCAATTCATGTCTTGGTAGTTATTTTAGTGTTTTGATTGATTTTTTTGGCAAGTTGGGGTGTAGTTGTGTTGGCATATGTTCAATTTGTGGCTCTTATAAAGTCCGCCATTGTTGGGAAACTATGGAAATTCAAAGCTTTCTAATTATAGATTAATATTATCATCATAATTTATTTTCCTCAAGTAGCGTTGTTTGTGGAACTCTAATATGCTCAAAAGATGTATGAAGGAATATTGTAGATGATTTAGAGAAATTGTGAGTGATTGTTGTACTTGTCATTCATTTTTTTTGCTTAGTTTATATTCTTAGAAAAATGATGTTATCGAGGCTTTTATTAGCTTTTTGGATTTGACTCCCATTTTTACATTGTTATCTTTGTGGGTTTCAACATTAGAATTTTAGTTGTGAACTTGTGGACAAAGGTGTTTCTTGTAGGAACTTTGATGAAGAAGAGCCTTGTGTAAGCTAATTTGGACAATGATAATTATGTTAATAAAAAAGTATTTTCAAAGTTAGGGTTCTATTATAGAATTTGATGATTTTTAAGTAGAGTAACTTCAAATACTATCTTGTTCAACAATTAAAAATCAATATTGACCAATGAAAATAGACAAATATTTATTACTTTTTGATGTGGATAACTTAATAATATTTGAATAGAATGATTGCTTAAATATAAGATTTAACTATTTCCTAAATTACTATTTACTTATTTCAAAATATCTTATTTTATATTGTTATAATCTGAATAGAAGTTTATTAATGATTTTTTTTTATTTGATTGAAGATGGTGTCTCTCTCTTTTTTACAATATGTTGTTATATCCTTGTAGCCTATTGTCTTATTATTAAAACTTTCTTCAATTTTTAAAATTGATTTAAAGTTCTTCTTTTCTTAAGAGACAAGACGACATCCAAAAAGTGAATTGATTGAAAATATCAATTTCGATTTATAGGAAAAGAATAAAGAATTGCAATGTTGAAGGAGCGGCATAAAAGCCTCACTCTTTTAACAGGTTTTGACTGACAGAATCCCATCTGTGCTACCTGTTTATGGGAATGCCAAGTACTCACAACTTGAGCACGAGAGAGTATTTTAACAGAAAATCGGTAGAGCTATTCACTCAGGGAGGTCAAGGGATTGATTTCCCTCCCAATAAACTTTGACAGAGGCTGCTACTATAACTAAACTTAGGAAGCCTCAAGGAAGACAAGCCGGGCTCACCAGTATTCGCTAATGAGATAGACAACAGGCCTGCCCTGTTTCTACTCTAGCAAAATAAAATCAATATCCCCAAATGAAGGAAAGTTCTCCAGATATGAAGACTGGCTGCTCTCAACATCTTCAAGAAGTGAATCTAAGAGGATCCAATTCTATTCCTCTATACTTTGTTCGCTATCTACACACGACTGTGATTCCGAACCAGAAAATGCGGTGCTATAGTCCAGCGGCTTCCGAAATTCTTGTAAGGAAAACTTGGCTGCAACAAATTGAATCTGAGTGGGAGATAGCGAAGAGGCTGACAGAGTTTCTGGCAGAGAGCCGGGGAAATTGAACTCGGCGTTCCATCCTCTGAGGCAATAAACTACACAGTCGTAAGCACGAGCGGCCTGCTAAGGGGTGTCGTAAGACCCCAGCCAAATTCTAGCTCAGGAATTGGGCATTCTCACTTCGGACACCCATTTCCCCCATTTTCTCATCCGCGCTCCCTTGAATTGTGGTTGCGCCTTCTCTATGCTGTTTTGGGGTTTCTACTTTGCCAAGGATTTAACCATGTTCCATAGCAGGAAAAGCCAGGAATCAAACTCTGGAGAAAGCTTGTAAAGGGAAGCCTTACTATTCTAGAGTAATGTAGTTACAGAGGCAGTTACTCGTTAAGATTCAAACTTCTGATGAGCTCAGGTGAGATTTGTGTTAATGAATGAGGATGCAAAATGGGAATATATAGACAAATCTCATCTAGAGTACACCGCGTGGTATGAGCAACAAATCAGATTGTTACATGTGGAAAACTTTTGCGCATTGAGAAACAAAAAAACTATGAAATTAGGATTGGGCACATGTGAATGATTGGTAGGCTACAGCGGCAGATAAGATAGAAATATGCATTGGCAGCATTTCTATGAATAAAATATCTTATACCTAGTGGAAAACATTTTTATGAGTTTCTATACAAAATATCTCACTTTGAATAGGGTGCAATAAACAATTTATTTTTTATTTCTTTAAAATATATGACAGTTAAAATAAAATATTTAAATTATTTTAAAAGTTATCTTAAATTTGGAGGTCATATAAATTTAAACTAGCAATTGCACCTTGGTGTGCAATGGGTACGCGGAAGAAGGTAAATGTGGGAAAATTTTGGGTTTTTTTTTTTTTTGGCATATATTTGTGTAGTACATGAGGTTAATTAGTAGGAAGGTCTAAATGGAGAAGTGAAAAGTTCAAATATACTATGCATCCACATACAGGGATCCAAGCATGATTAAAATAAAACCTTACCCCACCTAGATGTTTGAGAGAAGAACATATGTCGTAGCATTTTTAGAATTGAAATAAAAAAAACATTGTTGCTGTAAATACTCCTAAGCCTATGTTAATATGGGATCTACACGCCCCCAAAGGCACATCCGCATAACACATCCACACAACCACCACAGGTTTAACAGGCATCTTAGTGATAAAGGTTAGAATGTCTTCAAGATACTCAACCCTGGGAAAATGGTCAACCATGCAAACATAATGATCCACTGTAGGTTTAATGCAATAAGGGCTACTCATATGGTTAAAGTACGTACAACCCTCATCCACTAAACTTGCATGGCTGCATGCATATAGAACAAAAGCAAAGCTTACAATGTTAGGATATGTTCTAGAGTGCTTCATTAATTCAAAGTTTTTGAGAGCATCCTTGCAAAATCTATGTTGTGCATATCCTGCAATCATTGCATTCCATGGGATGACATCTCTTTGGGGCATTTTGTCAAACAGTTCACGTGCCCTTTCTATGCTTCCACATTTTTCATACATGTCCACCTGGGTAGTTGCAACTGCAACATCTGATAAAATTCCTCTATTCTTTATGCTTTGATGGATGTCCATATCCTGTTCCAATGCTCCTATTTTGGCACAGGAAAGAAGAATGCTAGAAAAAGTTGTGGAGTCTGGCTTTACAACTGTCAATTGCATTTGCTTGAAAGTTTCTAAAGCTTTTAAAAAATTCCATTTTGTGCATATCCTGCAATCATTGCCATGAAATAACCTCTCTTTGAGACATTATGTCAAACAATTCACGTGCCTTTTCTATGCTTCCACATTTTGCATACATGTCTATCAAAGCATTTCCAATCACAATATATGAATAAAATCCTCCTTCCATGATGCTTGGATGGATGTCTATACCCTGTTTCAAAGCTCCCATTTTGGCACAGGCAGGGACGATATTAGCAAAGGTTGTGGAATTTGACTTTTCACCTGCCAATTGCATTTGCTCGAAAGTTTCTAAAGCCATTTCAACAAATCCATTTTGTACATATCCATTTTCAACAAATAGTATTTCAGCTGAACCTGGAGCCGTTGGACCAAAATTGTTTACATGCAACACATTATAATCATTTCAGATGATTTTCAAATGCCTAAATTCTAATGAGAAGCAATGTTGTTCAAATAATTAGACTATTATTTATTCACCAATCTGCATTTGAAATATGTTAAACCTCTGTTTCCTGCCAAAAAAACATTAGTTTTTAGTCTATTCTAGAAAAAATTGTTAGTTGTTTGTATAACCAAGGAGCAGAGCATGCAACAAGTGTTTAGGTTGTATTGAGTCATGCCTTGCCCATGCTTCCACATTTTGCATACATGTCTAGCAGGGCAGTTGCAACTACAACATCTAAAAAAATTCCTTTATCCTTTATGCTTTGATGGATGTCCATACCCTGTTCCAAAGCCCCCATTTTGTACAGGCAGGGAGAATGGTAGCAAAGGTTGTGGAGTTTGAACCTGATGTCTTCTAGCGTGGAGAATCCAAGTAATCTAGGGTTGATCTTTGTAGAGATTGTGGATGGAAGGGGTGGATTTGCAAAGGTAGAAGTTGAAGCAATCGGTCGTCTATTGATGGCCTCTAGAATTGTTATTACTGCAAGCCCTACATTTTATAAGGCCTATCAACTAGTCTTGAAAGCTTTACAAGATAAGGATCTTGAGAAATTTCCCTTTGTAGAAGAGCTTGTCTACGCATGTTGGCCAAGCTGCCCTCCAGAATATCTTACTCCCTCGATGACCCTGGACTGGAGTTGTGTGTTTGACAAGAAAGGTACAATCTTCTCTGATGAAATCTCGTCTAATGAAAACTCCTTTGATGAAAGCTTAAATGATATTTTGAAATTCCCAAGTCTTTCTACCTTCGAGAGAGCATCGCTCTCTGAACTGGACAATTTGCTCAAGAGTGGGTATAGAATGAGCCTTGATGAGAGCCAAACCGACGCACTTAAGCTCACCTTAAGCAACCAATTAGTTTTGAATCAAGGCCCCCATGGCACAGGTATGCGCATAAACACCACCACTTGAATGTAGTTTTTCTCAAGGCCATTTTCTTTAAAATATGAATATCTCACAAAAATAAATTAATTAACTTTTTCCGTGACAACAAGTTTTGCATGAATTCATCTTAAGTTTTAATGTTGACCTGTTTTGAGAACAGGAAAAACATACGTTGGAGTAAAACTGGTGTGACTTCTTTTAACCACAGATACTTTACCCATTGAACCGATACTTGTTATCACTTATAAGAATCATGGTTTGGATATTTTTTTGGTCAGTTGCTTGCCATTTTGCAAGAATTTGGTGAGGGTAGGAAGGAGAAGTACTGAACCTTTGCTTCAGGAATACAATTTGAACGAGAAGGTTAGTTGGGTGGACGAATTTTCATTTGAAAGGACGGCTTGCAAGCATTTGTTGTATGGCATTCAATACAAGATGGAGAGGGCTCTTCAAAGCTTAATAGAGATTAATGTTTTTGATTCAGAAACACTAATCACTCACATGCCAGATAGACAAACAAGGCTATTGCTCTCTAAATCACAGTCTGGTAAACACCTCCCTAAAAATTTTCTCGAGGAAACCCCACTTGGGGAATTGATTAGAGGAAAAATTGGTGAAAGCAAGGAAGCAAGAAGACTTGCTACCTTGTTATATAATGCAATCTCAAAACAAATTCGTGAGTGGAGGCTGCCCACGTTCACCTCATGATTGGAAGCATAGTGAAGTCACTGCAAGCCCTATAGCACCTCATCAGACCGAGAAAAGCCATGTTAGGCCAAGTTTATCTGCGTTTCCCTGGCGAGATTTTGAAAAACTTCAAGGAAATCCAGCACCTAAGAATCGAAAGGCTTGAGAACAAACCCAAGCCCTAACCCTAACACCATCGCCTCTGCTTCAGATGATAAATGCGAGGGTAAAAAAAAATGCTAAGTTTAGTGTGTTTGTAGGCTGACACGACAAATGTCTACAACATTTAAAAGATCAACGATTGTAATTGAGGGAATTGTCAACCATGCCGGCTCCCTCCATTTGAACCCTTGAAGGAGAAAATGAGCTTAGAAAGTTCATATAGGGACACGCCTTCGACGTAAATATTTTTTTGAGAGAGATTTTATATCAAAAGTCATTATCAAGAAGTCATTTGAGATAACTTAAAGATGCTTTTGATGACATTCACTAAAGGAGCTCAAATAACTTTCTATTGCAAAATCTTTTTTAAAATGACATTATATATCATTTATAAATTAAAAATAAAAGATTATTCTATTTTTAAATTGAAAGACAAATCAAGTTTGTGTTATAAAGAAGCTTTGAAAGCAAGAACTATCACATAACCATAGGAAAGGACAATATACATTGGAAATATGCAAATCAGATAAGAAACATATGTATGACAAAAACAACATTTCAAAAAGCCAAACTAAGAGTACTGCTAATAATTGTACCCATAGTTTTTAGAAAATAAAATAGAAATTATTATTTAAAGGAATGTTTTGTTTTAAAAAATGTAGAAATTACTAAAGGAATATTTTGTTTTTAGAAAAAAATGTAGAAATTACCAAAGGAATATTTTGTTTTTACTAATAAGATGAGAGTTCTACATTTGGAGAGAGACATATAAGGTCCACAAGAGTATGATATCAATACTATTACAAAATACATCTTGTTAAAGATCACCCAATTTTTTTTAATACAAGAAATTATCTTTGTACATTATATAATGAGAGGAAGCAATTAGATTTCTAGGAATATTTTATAGACATGTTTTGGAGATGCTCACACCCCTTGCTTCTATAGGATTACAGACACAATGTTTTCCATATTTACATTTATTTGGAATGAGAATAAAAGATATACTCATAGATCTAACAATCTTGGAACTATTGGCATTATTGTGAATGTGAGACTTTGACAATCTATGTTTCCAATGTTGATTGTTGTTCTATTAATTGTTCAACTTCGTCCTTTATGGTTTGTGAATGCCAAAGCTATCTTTAAGGGGATTGTGGATCATTGGTGTCCCATGTAGGTCCAACATAACACTACAATGATGGGCAAGGTCGTTGATGTCACAACTTGCATCATTTAATTAATTCTTTTATCGAACCGGGTGTGTCTTAGACCAATATGCGATAAGGAGAGTTGTCACAGATTCTTTTGGGGGGGTTTGCACTATAAATGACTTCAAGTATCATTTTTCCTACTTCAGGAGCTTTCAGGAGCTCTCGTGAGCTCTTCGGGAGCTTTCAAGAGCTAAACTGTAGCGACTAATTCCTAAGATTTAAATCTATTTTATCTTCTACTTTAAAATCCTGTTGACTGAATTCTGACTTTATTGACTTCGATTTAGACCAATTCATGGAGACAATTAATGATTAATTTAATTCCTAATCTAAAACACATAATTCAAATTAATTCTATTTTGCTTCAAAAGAAATCCACAACTTAATTGGAATTTAAACACTAATTTAAGAGAAGAAATGAATTGTAGGAAAATGACGATTATTCTAGAAAGCATTGAGAACTAATCTCCATGAAAAAATTTTAAACATACTTCAACTCCATCTTTCCATAAATTCCTAACATTGCTTTAATGAAACTCAACAAACAAACATCAAGTTTAACTGATTCAAACAACATCTAAATCTAATTTATCTAAGAAACCTGTTAACGATTCTAATGATTCAATTCAACATTTCTAATAAATAAATCTAACCATTCTAATAATTCGATCTTAACCATAATAAACTAAAACTTTGAAATGTAACTGTAAACAAAAGTAATTATCCGATTTTAACATTTACCAAGGTAGAAGATGATTTCAACGATTGAACAATTCAAAATCAATTTCTACTATAGATTTAATATTAATGAATCAGAAAATAACAACACTTTAACAAAAATACCATAAGATCGTTCTAAAGGTTGAGCGGGCCCTGCTCTTCCTTAGGTAAGATCCTTTAACACAGTGAATTGATTAACTTCTTGCTTCCCTTCTCATTGATCAAAAGTAGAACGCAGAACAAAGTATTGCTTGTGATTACAGAAATTTTGATTGCAAATTATCTAACTCCTAAGACCGAAACATGGATATTTATAAAATATCCTTATTAGCTTCTAACATGGCATTAATTGCCAAAACTTAAGGTGACCAACTATAGATTACAAAATGAAACTAAAAATAGAGCTGAAGTGGACTAAGGAGGACTATGCCAGAACTATACCAGATTGGTGCTGGAAGTAAAAGTTCCTCAACCGACTATAAAGAAGTCGATTCAGACTTTGAGTGACTCATCATCTAGCAAGGCCCATCTATGGCATAGTCATTACTCATGATTAAATAGAGAGTTTAACCATCTCATCAACCTTTAAGGTACCCTATTAACAACCCTTAAGAAAAGGACAACAATCATAGTAATAAAGATCAATGCAACATAATTATCTCATCCAAATTCATCATAAAGCAACGCATTTAACATAAGCTATTACTTCCAAAATATTTGCTAATTTAGTTAAACATAAAGTAAACTAAGCAAATATGTTAATCTATTGTCTACCCCCAGTTATGTCAATTAACAATAACAAGTCTTTTTAAACATAAAAAACCTTAAATGAAAGTATTTTATATCTCCCATCATATAACTTCACAACAACAAAGAGTGGTAGATTAGGTAGCCTACTCTCATTTTTGTAAACTATCAAAATGACTTCACAAAGTGCACCATTCACAAGTCCAATTGCAAATCATAAGTTTGCATTTAAAATAACTTGTCAGCTAACACACAATTGCATCTTTACCTCTAGTTGTTCATCATTTGAATTTGAAATTCTCATGCCCCTTATTTGATCAATGTACTAATAATGCAATTAGTGTGGTAATTGATTTTAACATTTATTTATGCATTGCAAATTAGTCATTTATTACAGACAAATATTGACGAATGAATGTATCTTGTTCATTTGAAAAAAGGTAGGTATTAATGCATTATATGAGTCACCAATTAAATCAATATAGCCTTGACATTCTTGAAATTTGTGAGGATGTGAAATATGATCTAAGAAAGTTCATCCTCATATTGTTGAAAAACTTGTCAAAGATGACCACTATTTGGAAGCTACTCCAAAGTGTTGTCCATATTATAACCCAACATATGTTGAAATGTCCCATACAAGTTACAATTATACTAGGTTTCCAACAAGTACAACATAGCAACCACCAAGTAGACTTTGATTGTGATATGGGAATACCTCACACAACCTACTATCAATGTGTTCTAAAAACCTTTAGAAAATGAAGCTCATTTCATTAATTTAAATGCAACAAATAAAATATATGATTTCTTGAAAAGTTGATAAAGGTTTACCTTAAAGAGGTTTCATGATTTTTATTGGTATATATGAAGTGTTGCATGAATGGTTGATGCATTTGTAATGGTGTGAATTTGCAACCCTTACAAATTCCCCATTTTCATACCCTTTACCTTAGAACATGTAATTTCGATGATGCAATCTCAATGCCCGCCACCTTTTCTTGTCCACTCGGTAGCCTATTTATGTGCCAGTGGAGGAATTTTGTAAGGGATGTGTGTGCACTGCATGGATGTCCATGCATCATGCTGTTGTCCTGACATTATTCTTATCTTTGGAATCTACATATAGGTATTACATTTCTCCATTGGGTGCAAACCGTAATTCCTCTTGCTCCCCTGACCGATGCAAAATGACTCTTTTTCCTCCTCCTTTCCATTCAAATTATCTAATTCTCCATTCCACTCAACTTCTTCACCATTCTTACACACTTGAATGAATTCTAGATGCTTTCTTGATCAAATTTCACACTTTCAAGCTTTGCCACCACCTTCATTGTACTTGAAAACTACTACTTTCTTGGCTCCTCCACTCCATTCATTGTGACAACATTGTTGTTGGAGAATTTGCAAGCTCAGTCCTTCCACTACTTTCCTTGAGAGCATGTAGTTGTGAAGGTGATATCTCCCATTGTCACTTGCTTTTGCATCATCATACTTATGTAGTAGCATATTGTTGTTTGTGTTATTGCTTGGTACTTCCATTTCCATACACTTTCTTTATCATTTTCTACATCATTTCTATTTGGTTGTTCATGGAGGTGGAAACACCAAAGCAGGGGACTAAATAGGGCAATCCTCTAAAAAATAGCCCAAAATTTTTCCTTGGTCTTGTGTGTGTAGGTGCTTCTTGGTTGGATTTATTTGAAGGATCAAGTTGCAAGGAGTTCGATATCACTTTCTCATTTCCTTTATCAATTTGAGTATAGTTAGTTAAAGTATTCTTCTTGTTGTACTATATTTCTATACCTTTTTTGTTATTTCATCATAGCATAAAACATTTACTAGTGAGAATGTTAGTTATATTTTGTGTTTTAATTTGTCTCAGAAGTCTTGTATTTGTACAGATGCCAGCACTCCACCGAGACACTAACGCATTGTGCTGGAGTCTGTGTCCTATGTTGTCATCCTCAAGCAGAGAGTTGTTTGGGCAGGAGGTTAGACTCTAGAAATTGTCTTGTTTGACTCCCTAAAACATTCAAGTTAGCAGAAGGACAGTAGCAACTAGATTGCTCTTCCTTTTTGAACTAAACATCTTAACCTTTTCGAATTGCTTAGCAAAGCTTGAGGTAGATTAGGGAAGCCTGTTGCTTGGGACTCTCCCATGACCTGGAGTCTTGGAGTAGCTGGTCCCACTCCTCTACAACATTGATGTTGAAAGTGACCATATTTGATGGGGCAAGAAAAAACAATGGTTTTTATACATGGGGAACATTTGCAAAGAGTATTATCTTGGTGTTATTAAACAAGTATGATTTCCTTATTCTTGTAGTACCTTGGATAATTTTTTTGTGGCTAAATTAGGGTGGGAGGAAATACACTTCCATAGATTTTAGGCTATTCCTAGTAAAATATGAATAATCTCACCCCCACATATCCCTTTTTGATTGTAAACTCCTTATGCTTTACATAGTCCAAATTTTTTTTATGATTATATGAAATCACTATCCATTCTTGAGAAAAGTTATCCCAAACAAGATTAATTATTTGGTTGTCATTGGGCCCAATGCAAATGTCACCAAAGTCATGATCAACATTTATGAAGGTACCCATTTATGCAATGACTATCAAGGAAATTAAACTATAATAAAAGCATTCAAATATGACTATATACATTATATGTGTAACCAACATATGTGGAAGTGTTTATGTTTGGGGTTAGATATACAAAGAATACTTGTGCACAAACACATCTTAGAACATGAAGAAATAGTTAGTTTGTGCACATATACAAAGTACTATAATACTAGGTTTTGATACACTCTTTGTAGTACAAGTCCTTATATTGTCATGTGTCATGACTCTTATTCTTGACCTTCATGTTTCATTCCCCCCTAAAGTCATTAACAAAAATATAGCTAGTAGTTTATTCATTGGTTGGGTAAGTAGGAGATTGAAGTGTTTGGTACATTACAATTAGTGTAGTACATAGTTTATCATCTTGGTAATTGTGGATAGGTATTCCATGCAAATATACAACACCTCTCTATGATACTTCAACATACACTTCAATCATCTTTTCCCCAAGTTGTGCCAATGCGGTGTGTGTTGGAAATGATTTTTTGCTTGTGTAGCAGTGTAGGTAGCAAACAAAGCATATGAACTATCTTGATAGAAGGTGGAGATCATACCTTAGAGGCAAAGTCCCAAGATGGAATAAGTTTATTGTTACTTGGCTAGTAAGAACACCTCATAGAAAAGATTTCAAATACATCAAAGGAGTCAATATTTCTTGTAATCATGTCAAGGTATCCTATTAATATATATTTACTGTAAAGGATGATAAAAAATTGCAGGCATCCTCTAGGTGGGATATCTAGGACAAGTGAAAGGAATATCCATTGTAAATGTAATTTTTGGAATAATAAAATCCTGATAAATATATGTGTTTTGTTTTCTTGTTTGAACAATCAAATACCATAAAATAAAATCACATTTATATTTTTACTAAAAAATATTCTAGGTGACAAAATCTCCCTTTCTTGAAAGATATATCTATAATTGACTTTGTTTTTTTCACATTCAATTGCACATCAACAAATGACAACTAGTGGAAATAATCTAAAAAATATAATCCCTTTCAAGGTTAGGTTTCTTTTATAATTCTCAATGCTATGAAAAAATACAACATAACATAAGGGTATGTGCAGGATCATGGTATGCCAAAAAGTGGCAATGAGGAAAAAAAACATGTCTTTCATCGACCCAAAAACGCGAAAAATATCGTGTTGACTTTTTTTAGGCTTGGGTGTCAGTACACACCACCAAAGCAAACACCAACCCTAGTTTTCCATATCGGATATCCGATTTGTAAAAAGAATATATATAAAAAAATTGTTGTTGTTTTAAAGTAATGGTCTACAAATCGGATATCCGATTTGTAGACTGTTACTTTAAAATAATGAAAAATAGTTGTATATATATGCTTTTTACAAATCGGATATCCGTTTCAAATCGAATATCTGATTTGTAAAAAGCATATATATACAAAATTTGTTGTTTTAAAATAACCGTCTAGAAATCGGATATCTGTTTCAAATCGGATATCCGATTTGAAATGAATATCTGATTTTTGTACACATAGACCTAAGGGTTAATGGTAGATGGTAGAAGGTTTAAGGGTTAAAGCTTTAGGGTTTAGGGTATATGGTAGAGTGTTATAAGGGTATAGGGGAGAGAGATAGATGGATTTAGTGTGTGAGAGAGTGACCTGAGAGAGTGGGATAAGGTCAGAGAGGGTGGGAGAGTGGGATAGAGTGGGAGAGAGGGAGGAAGAGGTTGGGAGAAAGTGGGAGAGGGTGGTAGAGAGTGGGAGGAGGGAGAGAGTAGAAGAGTGGAAGAGAGTGGGAGAGGGAGGGAGAGAGCGAGAGAGAGTGGGGGAGAGTGGGAGTGGGAGAGAGTGGGAGAGTGGGAGAGATTGGGAACGAGGATGGGAGAGAGTGGGATAGAGAGCAAGAGAGTTGGAGAGACTGGGAGAGAGGGAGGGAGTGGGAGAGAATGGGAGAGTGAAGAGAGTTGGGGAGAGTGGGAGAGAGTTGGAGAGAGTTGGAGAGAGGGAGGGAGAGAGTGGGAGAGTGAGTGAGATGGAGTGAGTGAGAGAGATGGAGTGAGTGAGTGAGAGAGAGACCTAAGAGAGGGAGAGGGGGTAGGATGAAAAGACTTGAGAGAG